>PVNU02002010.1:0-69979 GCA_003013855.2 Liriodendron chinense | reverse complement strand
GCTTTTCCACCTGATCTGCTGGCTTCGATGCTTGGTTTGTAATTCATTCTTTCCTTGATTGTGGTCTGGAATCTTTGTTATCCTTTATATCTGAGTCAGTTGATTGTCTGGAAGTTGATAACTCGCACATACCGCGAGAGTTTGGAGAAAACGTTGCGATTGTCCCTGCAGTTTGCTGCAACTGGGTATCCAATCGCAACCCTTCCATTCCCGATCGGTACTAACATCGGAAAGGTACAGCAGAGCCTCTGCGTCCGCTAGTCTTACGAGGATACTGACCCTGAGACTGATTGTGTGATGTTTGATGTTTTCCCAGATCACTCCAGGAGTACTTGTTTCGCTTGACTGTCAAAGTGGTTAGACGCCCTGCGTGCGATAGTCTTACGGGATTCTACTACGCCGACTTGGACTCAATCAAGGTACTTCAGGCATCTACGCCTAGGTATGTGGGGTGAACTCTTTCCACCTAATCTGCTGATTTTGATACTTGGGTTACAATTCATCGTTTCCACCTGTTAAATGGTTTCTTTGACCGAGCCTTTTGGCTTTCATCTTTTTGTATCTGGCATGTGGTACGACCGCACTGACACTGAGTTCAGTTCGACTGTACTTTGAGTGCATTGGATCCGATGGTTCTCCGGGGAAACCGCGAGACATCGGATCTTATTTGATTTTTGCGTCTGCTCCTACCCAGAGATATGGAAGATCTCCTGGTGTTTTGGAGGCAGAACGCTCTACTGGAAAAATATTTTTTGATTTTTGAAAAGTACCCACTCTGGGGAGTGATACTCCGTGGGATTTTTTATTTGCAAATAGAATATTTTTTTGTCTTTTGAAATGGAAATCGGGTTTGCACGTGCCTCCACTAGGGATGCCTGTGGGGTCTTTGGCTAACCGACTTTATTTTGAAGCAGGTAAACATGATGATTGATGCGATGGATGTGATGCATGGAGATGCATGATGAATGCATGGCTTGGCTCATTTTCTTTTCAGTTCGATGATTTTGCTTTTCTATGGGTGCAGAGAACTTTGAGCTTATTGCTTGCAGGGTTGTGCTCCCCTGGGGTTTTTCTTTTTTACACGGGTGTTTGGTCAGCGGGTTGGTCAAGATCCCGACCCTGTGGGGGTCGATCAGGTCCATCGTCCCAATATGCTGTTTCTTTGCGAATGAGAATGTACGAGGATGTTATCTGACTTCAAGATGTTCTTTTGGGCATACATGTGATTGAGATGGTGTTTGGTTGCCCCTTTTTGGTCAAGATTCCAATTTGGCGGGCGATCGGATCTGTCATCCCAAATGACGTGAAGTGAGCGGAGTTCAAGACTCCTAAAGTGTAGTGTGGGGATACTGACAATTTTTTGATTTTTGCAGATATTTGGGTCCGAATCTTTACCTGAGTGTCAGGATAGAGATCGGTTTATTGAAAACAAAAGAAATATTTTTTGTGATTTTCTTTTGAAAATTTTCTTGAAAACAAGGAAATCATTTTTTGTGATTTTTGCAAATATTTGATTGAAAGCAAGGGAAATATTTTTTTGATTTTTGAAAATATTTTGTTGAAAGCAAGGGAAATATTTTTGTGATTTTGAAAATGTGATTTTGCAATGTTTTGTATTTTATGATTTTTCTAAAATGCATGGAAAAGTATGGAATTTTCATCCACTTCCAGGTTCTACTGCTGGTAAGGCACCCTATCCATTTTACGTCAGCGAGCAAGACGAGTCTCACACAGTTAAGTGCCGTAGTTTTACATCTTCGGATGAGGAGATTTTGAGGGTTTTCAGTCAACACACCCACAAAGTTGCCTGTTCCTCATGTGCAATGCACATAGACCACGTATCGTCTGACGGACTCCTTCGGCCACAAAATGAGCCACATCCTCACATTTCCCTTAGTCAATCCAGTTTGGGGCCTTACGTTGCTCACAATTCCGTGAGGGTGCGCTCCACCTCCCAACAGCCTTAATCCCCTTCATGAGTTTTAGGAACAGGGAACATCCGTCAGATTCAACAGCGACTTCCAAATCAAGGTTGTCTATCACGGTGCGTTCAACACGAAAAGGGTTGCGGAGTTCTGCCCGCCTCAGCCCTTACCTGTTTAAAAGATTCCGGACACCCGTACGATCAAGTGTCAGCCATGTCCAGAACAGGTTAGGAAAGAATGCCCCCGAGAAGTTAATCCCAGTGTAGTTTTAGGTCTTCGGACCGCTGGAGATGAATTTGTGCAGTTGAAATTGATGGTGAAATATATTTTTTTTATTTTTTTTTTAGAAAAAGTTCCAGATTTCAGCTCGAATGATCGAGATTGATGCTAGTTTTTGTGGAAAGATTTAAAATATTTTTGGTATTTTTGAAATGATCCGGGTTATCGAACCTTGATCAAGGCTTATGCCGGTTTTTGGTTGAAAGCAAGAAAGGGTCCCTCTAGAAATTAATCCCAGTGTAGTTTAAGGTCTTCGGACCATAAATATGTACATGCTGAAAATACATTCTTTTTTGTGATTTTTTGAAAACTGTTCCAGGTCATAAAATCTCAATTTTGAACGATCAAGATTGACACTGGTTTTTATTGGAAATCTCTCGGGATTTTATTCCCGACGTAGTTTAAGGTCTTCGGACCAGAAACCGTACAAAAGGGGGCAAGTACATTTTTTTTTTTGTGGAAAATGTCCGGTGTCAGCGGATCTTGATCAAGATCGATACCGGCTTTTATTGAAAATCCCTCGGGATATTGATCCCGACGTAGTTTAAGGTCTTCGGACCCACAAACTTTAAAAGAGGGGCTGGTGATATATTTTTTGTTTTTCGAAATGATCCAGATCATCCGATGTTAGTCTTAAAGACTGGGATCGATGCTAGTTTTTATTAAAATCCCTCAGGATGTTGATCCCGACGTAGTTTAAGGTCTTCGGACCCGTATTGCACAAAACAGGAAAGACATTTTTTTTAAAAGTACTCGGTGTCGTCGGATCTTAATTCGAGCGATCAAGACTGATACCGGCTTTTATTGAAAATCTCTCGGGATGTCGATCCCGACGTAGTTTAAGGTCTTCGGACCAAAATCTGTACAAGCGAGCAGCAATCCAGGTTAGAGATTATGGGAATTCTTCTTGGAATGGTTCGAATCATCAGGTCATATCCTTGGATGGTTGGGATCATTGTTTGACCAAGTCAAATTTTTCTTTCTTTTCTTTGAAAATTCTATGGTACTTTTCCACATCATCAACCCAATTTCTCACCCATTTCTCATGAGATGAGATTTTGGTGAGATTTCTTCCTTTTTTTCTCACCATTCTCTTCTATCACTTCATTCTTACATGGAGGTACAAGATTCACTTGCAACCACCCTTCCCAAGGAGGAGTTCTTCCCAAGGAGAGGGGGTGAGAAGTCATCTCACATAGGTAGGGGCTAGGACGGCCTCCCATGGGCCGCCCGGACGGTCTCTGCCTTCTGGTCTCTTCAATGGGCTGGGTAAAAGGGTGTCCTCACCTTTTCTATATAACATGGGGCACCCTTGCCCCCCTCAACGTGCAATCTCTCTCTTCTCTCTCTCATACTCTATCTTTTTTCAAGTTTTCTCTCTCTTCTTTGGTGGTCCTTTGCTTCTCTCAAGTGATGGCCCTTAGAGACATTTTGGGACAGCAAGGTGGTCCCTCTTTGGTGAGTGGTAAGGGTTTGGACCACTTCCTTTCTCTTTCTTGTCCTTTTCTTTCTTCATTGTTTCTCATGGTTCCTTTCTTTTCTTCATGTAGATATTTCAAAAGAAGTGAAGGTGGGCCCAAGTACTTTTGGCCATTTTCTAGATCTCAAGTCTCTTTCAAAGGTGGTGCATGGAGAAGGACATTGCAAGCTCTCCACTTCATTTTTCTTTCTTCTTTTCACACTCCCTTCATGTGCATGTAAAGGGTGATTTTGCCATGACATCAAGTGTTCATGGCAAAATACTCTATCTTTTTCATGGGAGTTGGGCCTCTCTTCATATGTATCAAATGGGCTCAAAGTGAAGTCATGGCCCTTGGTGTATTTGGTGGGCCCAATGCTTCATTTTGGGTTCCCTCATGTTCTCTTGTTCTTGTCATTTCTTTTGGAGCTTTCTTTTTTCTTTTCCATCTTCTTTCCAAGACTTGGGCCCATGGGCATGGTAAGGCCCATCTCAAGTTTTGGGCTCATGGGGCTCACTTTGGGTGACCCCATCTTTCTTCACATATGTATAGACCAAGATGACTAGCCCATTTTTCATTTGGATCTCAAGTGGGCTAGATTTTCTAATTGGGCCTTTATGGACAAGTGGCTCAAGTCTTCCACTATCTCTTGATTATGATGTACATCCTTATACAAGGTGTAGTGGGCTCCTTGGAGTTTTTCATGTGGATGGGCTTTTGGGCCTTCATTGAAACTTGGGCACTTCTTTGAACCATGTGTGCCCCACTACATTTTGTTCATGTAGGATTTTTCTTTTCATGCTTTTTCTCTTTTGATGGATGGAGGACTTGAGCTACTTGACCATCTACAAGTCCCATGAGTGAGTTGTTCCCACAATCTCACTAAGTTCAAATGGTTTTCTTTGTGGTAGGAATGTGGTTCTCAAGAGTTTCCCTCTAATGTTATCAATCTCGAATGGATGATCCTCAAGTGAGCTATCCATACAACCATAGCTCCTTGATCCTTTCTTTGGGGCTTGGTGGGTCATTCCACCATCATTTTAAATATGAGTGGTTTTTCTTTGAATTTGTGGGAAAGAATGATACCCATAAGTTGCCCATTTTTGTCCCATACCTTGGGACATTTCGGATTTTGATCTTCAAGTGGGCTATGTGTACCATTCTTATCCATTTTCATGATGGTTGGGTGACTTATCAAGCCATGCCTTCTTGTGCTCAAATGGTCTCCCTTTTCGGTAAAGAAATTGGTGCACATAAGTTGCCCAAACTTGCCTTTACATGGGCATTTCCAACTTTGACTCCTCATGTGGGCTATGTGCATCAAAATTTTTACCATTGGCCTCTTTGATTCCATATGTTTGTGGGTGGACCGCCATGTTGTATTCTCATGGCCAAAACTTTCATCAAGATGAGGCACATAAGGTTGCCCATGGTTAACTCATGAATGGGTCCTCATATTCTTCAAAGTGGGCTATGTGCTCTCTCCAATCCATTGAGATGAGGCATTTGGGTTGTCCTTGGGGGCCCACTTCCTTTCTATCCCCCACTTGTCCATGTCCATGTGTTAAAAAAGATGGAAACATCTTAAGTGAGAACCATGGCCTTGGCATAAAAGTGGATCAATCCTTGGCCACATATGGACTTTGAAGAGGGATTTCTCATGTGAAGTAGGATTCTCGTCCTTTGTTGATCTCATGGCACTTGAGTGCATTTGTTGTCCAAAATGTGTCCTTGGATGATGGAATTTTTCTTGCCTAAGGCATGCCATGCAACCTTCTTTAAGGTGGGCCTTACTTTTTCTAAAGGGCCCAACACACATCCTAAGTGACACATGGAGTTGGACTTTAGATTTTGCATTTGAATGTGAGTCCAATCCCATGGGTTTCTTGGATGATAATTTGGATTTTAATGGGTAATGGGTAGGGACTTACCTTGCCAAGCTTGTAGGATTCAATGGCGGATGGTACCAGAGGTCACCGAGTGATTGATGAAGATGATCCTGCCTTCATTGTCCACCGAGGGGATCACATGTGTTCCTTAGCTATGGAGCATCAACCTCTTCCCACTATCAAAGGTCGAGGTACCAGGGATCGCTGGGACGACTGGGTGAAGGATCCACAGCCCTTGCTTGAACGAGTACTGGATGGTACTCCTTTTGCTGGCCTCCTCACCTTACGTTTCCATAATAACGATGCTAACCGCATGATGCTCGTGGCCCTTTGCGAGAGGTGGCGGGATGAGACCCACACCTTCCAGCTCCCTTGTAGGGAATGGGAAATAACCCCCTTGGACATTTACATGTAAATAGGCTTCCCGTTTCATGGAACAATTGTTCCTCAAGTCAGCTCTCTGGCTCCTCTCACTTCCACCGACTGGCTACGGCTTGTTGGTGACGTCCCACCTGAGGGTGAATTCTAAGGCCATCAAGTGAAGATGCGATGGTTCTACAACAATTTTGCCTCCGTCATCCCCACCACCGAGCGAGAGGCCCTCCACAAAGCCCGGGCCTGATCACTTATGCCTTCGGGTCTTTCCTCTTCTGCCATGCGAATGAGAGGGTTGATCCTAAATTCCTTCGTTTAGTTGAGGATCTTCATCATCCCTATAACTGGAATGGGGCTATCTTGACCCATATCTTTCAAGGTTTGGACAAGACCTGTCGGCATAGCCGGTCCTTCACAGGCTTCTGGCCTGTCATTGAGGTATCTCTTCTTTCACCTTTCTTGAAGGGCTTTCGCCTTCTTTCTTTCTTTGATCATTAGACGTGCTTTTGTCCAGACTTGCTTTTATGACCATTTTCCCCATCTCGCGCCGAGGATGCGGGATGATATTGAGCCCTCTCAGTATCGCCACATGTACTGGCGCCAGCAAAACCGTCAGCGGAACTCCCGAGTTCCCGGGGACAATTGGCGTGCTGACATAGACGGGCTGACCGTTGAGGACGTAAGTATCTTGCTTTCCCTACCCCTCGTGCCGTACCGTAACTGATCGTGGTGACCTCATTTGCTGCAGCTCGCTCGGATGCCGTATGCCAGTTTCCCTCTCTATTATACCCCTCAGCGTGTGGAGGCATACGATGCTTCATGTCTCCGTATCATGCTTTCCGACGCTGAATCTTTTCAGTGGTATTTGGGGGAGAGATTGCTTCGGCAAGTCACTGGGGTGGCTCGGGTCCCTTGTTCTGCACCTCCTCCAGCTGCTCGGATGCCAGTTGATGAGAGAGTTGAGGCTCTTGTGGGCCAGCCTGGACTTCGTTTCACGATCCCGGATCGTGATTATGATGAGTGGTATTTGCTGTTCGGCCAGGGGCCTCTGCTTCCTTCGCTTTATGTTCCCGGTGGCCAGTCGCAGGTATGCTGGAGGTTCGGTGACTGCTCCTTTGATGGATCTTTATCGTCGGGAGCGGGACGCGAGGAGGGACGATGATGATTATGTTGGCGACTTGTAGCCTGCTTGGGTACTCTGCTTTGTATGGCCTTGTACTTTTGCTTTTATCTTCTTTTGTATCAAGCTCTTTTGAATGAATATATAATCTTTGATTTGTCTCAAATTTCTTGATGATGTCTGGATACTTTGACTTCTGACTCGTTCTCTAATGATTTGCGGAAGATGAGGCTTCTTAACTGCATGGATGATGACTTGAACAGTTCAGATTGCTTGACTAGGCCTTGTGGGCCCACTTGATGATTAGATCTTGGATTCTGGCCCTTCTTTTGATGATCGAACCTTTAATCTTGTTGCTTCATGACCTGTGTAAGCTTTCCAATGGTTTGGATCCTGATGATTTAGCCCTTGAATGGTTCAGATTGATAGGTTTGGCCTTGTGGGCCCACTTGAGACCTTGGCTTTACTTTGGGGCACCTCTTTTGATGATTTGTGGGGCTAAGAAGGCTTCTCATGGTGTGGATGATGGCTTGAACGTCTCAAATTGCTTGACTTGGCTTTGTGGGCCCACTTGATGATTAGATCTTGGATTCTGGCCCTTCTTTTGATGATCAGACCTCTGATCTTGTTGTTTGATGGCTCATGCAGGTCCTTCAATGGTTTAGATCATGATGATCTAGTCTTTGAATGACTTGGATTGCTTGTGGCCCCCACTTGATCACCTTTCCTTCTCTTTGACTTGATTAGCCATGTTCTGGCTGCATTGCTTCGTGATTGCACCGGTGGGGCACCTTTTATATGGTCTTGATCAGCCTCAGTCGAAATCTGGAGTGGACCGGAGCCTTGGGCGGCCCATGGAGCGCCATCTGCTGACGTGGACTGTCAGCCTCACCCACCAAGAACCCTGGAGACAATCCCGCGGAGAGAGAGGAACCACGTCCGTACGAGCGGCCCAGGGCAGGCCGCCCAGGGCTTGTCTCTTGAGCGGCCTGGGCTGGCTCGTGCTTGGACATTCCCTGCTGTCCTTTTCTCTTATCCCCTCATCCTCTGCACTGGATCATTCGATTCCAGCCATGAATCTACATTTTGTCCCTTCTTTCCTTCTCTTTTTGTCTTGTTCTTTGTTGATGCTTTCTTGGGCAGCCATTGATGATGGCTTGGGGGCCATTGTGGGAGAGGTCAGTGGGTCCCACACTTCAGCACTTGATGAAGGCTTTAAAGATGATGAAGTGCCTTTGAACGATGGTGGAGATGGAGCATTAAATGGGGGCATTGATGAGGGGTTAGGGATGGTGGTTGGTGGAGCCTTGAATGGCCCCATTAATGGTGGGATGACTGAAATTTCTGATTTGAATGGGACCTTCATTATGGGAGGAATGGATGGTATGGATAGGATGATGGGATGGGACATAGGTGAGGCTATGCATCCCTTGAATGTGGGTCCCATGGATGATGTGATGGATGGTGGTGATGGGGGTATGATGGAAATAGATGGGCTGATCTCATGCTTGGATGGTATGGATGGCTCAGATGGTACCTTTGATGGTTTGGATGCTCTTGATAAGGGCCAGGATGTGCGGCACACTTGCCTGGGTGGACTTGATGTGATCATTGATGATGCCCCCTGATGATGGAAGGTGTGGATGCCTTGATGATCCCTTTGATCGGCCAGGATGATGATTGGATTCATGATTTCCTGTTAGAGGGGGCCGCAGGTCCAGATATGTCCGTTGATTCTTCGATCGGGGTTGCCGGGACCCTTTTTGATGGTTCAGATGTATTCTTCGATGGTCAGATTAGCCAGGATGCCACGATGTGCGGTGTGATCTTCACTGATAGTCCTTTTGATGGGGAGCATTGTCCTTCTCTTAGTCATCGGTCCTTTGCGCATTCCGTCCATGAGGTGGGCGAGTCTTCCCGTGCGGCTGAGGTTGTGACAGTTTTCGACAGTGATGCGACTATATCAGACATAGCCGTTACTGGGGACAGGTCAGGGGTTGTCGAGTCTGCAGAGGTTCCAGCTTTTCCTTCTCCTTCGCCCGTTGACCTTCCGATCCTTGATGAGCCATTATTGACTTCTGGGCCTTTTGTGCTAGAGGGGGTACCAGTGAGGACTTGTCAGCTGCTTCCTCGTCCTTCTTGCTCGCCACGACTGCTTGCTTGGCTTGACAGCTTGTCAGCTTATGAGATTCGGGAGTTAGAGTCCTATGGCTTCGGCAGTCTGATCCATATGGCCAGAGTTGATATTGACTGGAGGATGCTCGGAGCTGCCTTGATTGACTGGGTCCCTTCGTTGAACTTGTTTGCGTTCAACGATATGGAGATGGGGCCTTCTTTGGAGGAGCTTGCACGCTTGACAGGCTTACCCTTGGATTAAACTCAGTATTTCTCGCCGAAGACATCGCCAAAGACTGCTACACCGCAGAACTGGTTCGGGATTTCTTATCTTGTTCATCCTGCAGCTGCCGGCAGGATGCTGTAGTGTTCTCCTTGGACTTACTGTATGATCTTTTTTCGGGTCCTTGGGGGTGTGGCTAGTTCTACCTTTGCTCGGAACGCACTGATGTTCTGCTTGATAGCTGAGGTGCTATTCTCGGGATGGCGCAGGTCCCAGACCCCTCTGCTTTTTGAAGTGATGAGCCGAGCTATTCGCCGGCAGGGGATCATTTCTCTTATCTTGGCCGAGCTGTTTAATGGGCTGACCGACTGCGCCCTGGGCCGCACTCGTGTCCTTCGCGGCTGTTGTGCCTTTCTGCAGGTATCTTTTCTGCACCTTTTTCTTCTTGCTTTGCTAGGAATTGCTCTGCTCTAGCTGATCTTTTTTTCCTTTTTGTGATCAGGTCTGGCTATGGGAGCGTCTTTCGCTGACTGTTCCTGTACCTTTTCCTGACACTCGTCGCCCAGACCTTATGCGACACATCATGGAGTTTCTTCCTTATACAGCTAGGATGAGCGAGCCCTTGTATCGCAGGATGTTCGCTGAGCTTCGTGACTGGAACATTCATTGGGAGTCATCTTGGCTTTCACTTCCTCCAGTGCTTTGCGATGCACACCGCCTTCCTTTGATGTTGGTAGGCTTTCGATCTTACTTTTCTTACCATCCCATCCGGTTCCTGCGGCAGTTTGGGTATGAGTAGGATGTTCTTCTTTTCGCTTTCACGGGTATCGGGTGTCGAGCACTTCCATCTAGATCCTCTGACTTTAGGACCCGGATTGATTGTTCTTGGGCGAGTTTCTTGACTGCTGATTTGCTGGGTTTTGAGCTGCGGACTTTTCCGATGGCGACCGCCCCATATCAGTACTGGTTTGCTGAGCAGTCTTTGTACCGACGTATCCCTTGTTGGCACTAGACTATTGATGAGGATGAGCAGGATATCCTTGGAGATGCTGGCTCTTTATCCGGTTCATATGAACCCTTTGAGGAGCGCCCGTTTATCGATCCTGGCTTCCTTTTGGCCACTCATGGCCATCTGCTGTCTGAGATCTCTGCACTTCGGTATCATTGTGAGATGATGTCGAGGAGATTGGCTGCCGATCAGAGGTTGTCTGACGAGGAGACAGCGATCCGTACCCTTGAGCGCGATGAGGCGCATTACCTAGCGTATGGAGGTGAGCAGGTTGAGAGCGAGGCTATCTTTTTATGAGTCTGAGGACTCACCTGATGTGGCCGAGGAGGAGGGTAGAGATTGATTGTGTTGGCCACCTGCACATTCCTTTTTTGCATATATGATTGATGATGATGCATTTTTTTTTGTATTTTTTTGAAAAAGATGATATGACATGTGTAAAAGAAATATGATACTTTTAATGAAAAAGAAGAAAACTTTTTTGGGAATCTATTGTGCCATGAGTTGTCTTGTGAGTGTGTCTGGACTTTGTGTCGGGATATAGGAATCAGAACTGGGGCTCGGTCAATGATTTGACCGATGTCTCGAGATTTGACTTGCTTGATCCTTTGGTTCCCTAGAGATGTAGGCAATGGAAACTCTTGCTTCCTGAGATTGTCAGAGTTTGTAGAGTTCTTCGCTCCTGACTGTACTTCCTCTTGTTCTTGCACTTTCACTGCTTGAACCGATCTGGACTGTCTGATTTCTTGGTACCTGCACTTTTATTTTTTCTTTTGTTTCATTTGAGCCATTTTTGCCTGCAGTGCTCTTTCAAGTTTTCACCACAGCCGGCTTTTTCCCGTCATTTTTGCCCGTGGCGCCCTTTCGGGTTTTCACCACGTCCCGGGTATTTGGTCTTGCCTGCCCCTTGGCAGCTATGCTGTTTTTACCCTTGGCGCCCTTTCAGGTTTTCACCAAGTCCGCTGTATGCCCACTGTTTTTACTCGGAGCGCCCTTTCGGGTTTTCACTCCGCCCTCTTTGTTTAGGCACACATTTTCTTTTTCTCTCTTTTTTTTTCTTTTTCTTTTTCTAAATCCTTGGATAACTGCGGCGGCTAGAGGTCGGGAATCCGTTGTTGCCGGCCGATGGCAGTCTTTCAGCCCTTATCCTGAGTTACGATAATAGAGCTGTCGGTCTTTGCTAAAGACCCCTCTGAGATGAATGGATGGATGACTGTGTTTCTTGGATTGATTTTTTTTCTTGAGTGCCTTTCTTTGGCTTCCCTTTTTCTTTCTCTTTTTTTCTCTTTTTTTTATATTCTTTTTCTCTCCCCTTTTTTTTTCGTCTTTTCCTTTTGAATCCCTCTTTTTTTTGTATGTTTCTCTTTTTGAATCCCCTTATTTGAAATACTTGTTGGTGGACGGAATGATTTCTCAGAGGTCTCAGCTTTGACCTTTTGACTTCAGCTCTATTAAAGTAACTCTTGATAAAGTCAGAATGACTTACCCGTGAAAGATCTTCACGTTGTCGGCGTTGGTTGGCTCAGGAAGATCCACCCCTCTCATGCTGGTGAGTCTGAGGGCGCCTCCGGGAAGTACTTCTCTGACGATCAGTGGCCCGTCCCACGAGGGTTTGAACTTTCCTCTGGGATCCGGAAGGTGCGACGGTAGAATCTTCTTCATGACCATGTCGCCTACCTTGAAACTTCTTTTTCGGACTCTCTTGTTGTAAGCCCGAGCGATCCTTTTCTGATAGCAGTGTGAATGACTTAGTGCATGCATGCGCTTTTCATCTGCTAGCTGCAACTGATCGAATCTGGCCCGTTGCCATTCTCCTTCTTCAATTCCGCTTTCTAGTAATACCCGTAATGATGGTATTTCCACCTCGACTGGCAAAACTGCCTCCATTCCATAGGTAAGCTCGAAAGGAGTAACGCCCGTAGCAGATCGTACAGACGTTCGATAGGCCCAAAGTGCATATGGGAGCATATCTGACCAATCTCGATATGTCACGACCATCTTCTCGAGTATCCCGACGATTGTCTTGTTTGCGGCTTCTGCCCCACCATTCGTTTGGGGACGGTAGGGGCTTGATCGATGACGTTGAATCTTGAATTTGCTGAGGAAGTCATCCATCTTCTTGTTGACAAACGGGGTCCCATTATTTGTGATGATAGCATTAGGGATTCCATATCGGCATATGATGTTGTTCTTCATGAATTTGATCACCTGAGATGCTGCAATCGTGGTGTAGGAGGCTGCCTCTACCCACTTGGTGAAGTAGTCTACTGCCACAAGTATGTACTCATGACCATTTGATGCTTTGGGACTGATTTTGCCGATGATATCGAGTCCCCACATGGAGAAGGGCCAGGGGGTGGTCAGGTTGTATAACTCTGATGATGGGGCATGGATTTGATTCACATGCTCTTGACACTTGAAGCATTTTCTGACGTGCTGGCAACAGTCTGTCTCCATGGTGAGCCAATAGTAGCCGAGTCGTAGAATCTTCTTTGCCATCATGTGCCCATTCATGTGTGGGCCACAGATTCCTTCGTGTATTTCTTTCATGATCTTTGTAGCTTCTGTTTCATCGACGCATCGAAGGAGGATGTGATTATAGGATCGCTTGTAAAGAACTTCGCCACTGATGGTGAACTGGCCGGCCAAACGCTGGATGGTTCGGCGATCTGTTGCTGTTGCTGACTCTGGATACTCCTGGGTTTCGAGATATTGCTTGATGTCGGCATACCAGGGTTTGTCAGGGACAGCTTCGGCTTCTTCTATTTGCAGGCAAAAGGCAGGTTCTTCTTGAACTTCAACTGTGAGCTCCCATTCTGAAGCTCCTTTTGGTATCTCGAGCATTGATGCAAGTGTGGCGAGAGCATCTGCAAACTGGTTCTTGGCTCTAGGCATGTATGAGAAGGTGATTTCTTTGAATTCTTCGATCAGATTTTCAAGATACACATGATATGGTATTAGCTTCTCGTCTTTGGTCTTCCATTCGCCATTGGTCTGATTGATGATAAGCTGTGAGTCCCCAAACACTCGTAGCTTCTTGACGCCCAAGATTATGGCTTCCCTTAAGCTAGCGATGCATGCTTCATACTCTGCCATGTTGTTGGTGCACTCGAATGCTATGCGCCTCGAGATAGGAATAGGGACATCATTTGGAGAGTAGATGATTGCTCCAATACCACTCCCTTTAGAGTTTGCTGCGCCGTCGAAGAATAACGTCCACTCTCCTTTCTTCTTTTCTTCTTCTTCAATAAGCAAGAGATCTTCATCAGGGAAGAATGTCTTGAGCGGTTGATAATCCAGGAGGGAGTGGGCGGCAAGATGATCGGCGAGGGCCTGTCCCTTGATTGCCTTCTGAGTGACATAGGTGATGTCGAACTCAGACAAGAGTAGCTGCCATTTAGCTATTCTCCCAGTGAGTGCCGGTTTCTCGAACAGGTACTTGAGCGGATCCATGTGATCGAGGAGGAGAATAGGGAATGCAATCATGTATTGACGGAGTCGCTGAGTTGCCCAGACTAGGGCGAGGCAAGTCTTCTCGATCGGGGAATACCTGGTCTCGTAGTCGGTGAACTTTCAGCTCAAATAGTATATTGCTTGTTCCTTCTTCCCGGTCTCGTCGTGTTGGCCGAGGACACAGCCAATGGCTTCTGCTGCTACTGAGATGTATAACAATAGTGGTCGTCCGGGAGCGGGCGGCACTAGGACTGGAGGATTCATGAGATATTTCTTAATACGGTCGAAGGCGACTTGACAATCATCATTCCATTCTTTTGGAACGTTCTTTCGGAGGAGCTTGAAAATGGGCTCGCAAATAGGTGTGAGCTGTGCGATGAAGTGACTGATGTATTGAATTCTGCCGAGGAAGCCACGAATTTCCTTCTATGTTCTAGGAGGGGGCATCTCGATGATTGCTCTGATTTTGGTCTCGTCGACCCTGATGCCATCCTCGCTCACCATAAAGCCGAGGAGCTTTCCTCCCATTGCACTGAAGACGCATTTCTGAGGGTTGAGGCAGAGCTTGTACTTTTCTAATCTATTGAATAACTTCTTTAGATCTTCAAAGTGTCCTTCAATTGTGCGAGATTTGACGATCATGTCGTCCACATATACTTCAAGCTCTTTGTTCATCATGTCATGGAATAATGCTGTCATTGCTCGCTGATATGTTGCTCCTGCATTCTTCAGACCGAACGGCATCACCCTGTAACAGAAGGTTCCCCAGGGAGTGATGAACGATGTCTTCTTACGATCTTCGACAGCCATTTTGATCTGATTGTAACCCGAGAACCCGTCCATGAATGAGAAGATCTTGTATCCAGCAGTGTTGTCGACCAGAGTGTCGATGTGTGGCAAAGGGAAGTCGTCTTTAGGACTGGCTTTGTTGAGATCTCGGAAGTCGATGCACATTCGAACCTTGCCGTCCTTCTTTGGTACTGGTATGATGTTGGCGAGCCATTCAGGGTAGTTGGAGACTACCAAGAATCCTGCGTTGTACTGCTTGATGACTTCATCTCGGACTTTCAGAGCCCATTCTGGCTTCATTCTTCGAAGTTTCTGCTTCACTGGCTTCATATCTGCCTTGGTTGGCAGATGGTGTACAACGAGCTCTTCATCGAGCCCCGGCATGTCTTCATATGAGAACGCAAAGTTGGACAATCTTAGAGCTAGGAACTCTATCATTTTCTGTTTCATCTCAGGTGGCAACGATTTTCCAATGCGTACTTCCCTAGGGATCTCAGGCGTCCCCAAGTTTACTATCTCGAAATCATCGGCTACAACATTGGCTTTAGATTCGAACTTTTTGAGGAGATCCTCTAGTTCGGGAGCTGAATCATCATCTTCCTCATCCCGAGCTTCGTCCAGACCCATGAGCTCGAAGTCTAATTCGATGTCGAAATCATATGATTCGACTTCAAACTCATGCGACTCTTTAGACGAACTTGGCACACTATTGAATGCAGGAAAAGAAATGTTTTTTGGTTTTTGAGATTTTTCTGAAATAGAAATACTAGATGTTTTTGTCTTTTGAAAGTTTTTTATTTTTTGAATTTTCGAAATTCACGGGACCTTGAACAAGCGGGTATTGCAGACCATGATTGATCCCAACTTGTTCTAAAGTTCCGGTCGCTGCTTAAACATGCGTTTTTTTTTTGAAGCCAGAGCCCTCAGATGGCTCTTTGGCTGATTCAAAAGTTAGGGGAATAGATGACCATTCAGGACCCCACACTTCCTCCCCGGAAGAGGTGGGGGTTGATGATTTGGGCGAAGAGTCACGGTCTGGCCCAACGACCATGATTTCTCGCTGGTCGGGTTTGAGATCTGAGTCGTACTCAGTCCCTCCCGGATCACTTACCTCGCACTGTAATTCATTTGGTTCCGCAGTGAGACACATGTTTGGGATCTGGACATCAGACCAATCTAGGGCCAGCCACTTCCCTTTCTTGGTCTAATGGATGGGCTGCTTCTGCCCCTGGCTGATGATTGATGATGTTGATTCTGCAGAGATGGGCAAGTCGTGCCCCTTGCTAATTGGTGCTGAGATGGGCAAGTTGTGCCCCTTGCTGATTGAAGTGGGCAGGTTGTGCCCCTGGCTGATTGAAGTGGGCAGGTTGTGCCCCTGGTTGATTGATACTGACGTGGGCAGGTTGTGCCCCTGGTTGGGAGCAGGTGTCAGGGTAACCTGGTCCTGAAGCTGCTGTATTTGTCTTCCTTCTTCATCTTCATCATTTCCTTCTTCTTCTTGAGGCTTAGATGGTTCGAGAATCTGATCCCATCGAATGGGGGGCCCCAAACTAGGCTCATCGGGAGACCTTTGTGTAGTTCAGTCGGTTGATTCCCTCCTGGATCTTTGCAAGGTTCTCCTGGCTTGACGAACTGGATGGGTGAGCACCGAAATTTCTTCCTTCTTTTGTCCGTGAAGACTGTCTTGTATCCGAGTCCCCATTTGCGTTGGTTATATACTAGCGGTACCTTTCTGGACTTGAAGTGGTTCTTCATTCGGTATTTGAGGCTCAGACGCTCTGCTGGTGAAAAGACACGGTCCACCCTTATTGGTTCTGGATTAGCGATAGAGTTCACAGTCTCGAATTCGAAACTGTGAAACGGGATGTCTTCCTCAGAGTGCTGGATATCGATGACCGGGATGTCTGGTTCAGTGGCAGCAGCATTGGAAGGAATGATGAGCTCCTTCTCTGCGTGGATAGAGATTACTTGATTTCCACAGATGTATTTCACCCGTTGATGCAGGGTTGATGGCACAGCTCCAACCTTGTGTAGCCACGGTCGTCCGAGCAACATGTTGAAAGAGGCTGATATATCCAGGATTTGGAATATGATGGTAGAGACTTCCGGACCTATCTGTACCTCTATGTCGACTTCCCCTTCTACTGATCGGCGGGTGTTGTTAAATGCTCTGACACATATGGTGCTTGGTTGAAATGAAGAAGGATTGATTCCTAGACATTCCGCGGTCTTGAGCGGGCAGACGTTTAAGCTTGAGCCATTATCGATAAGAACCAGCGGGACACAAAGGTCTTTGTATCGTAAGGCTATGTTGAGAGATCGCCCATGATCTCGTCCTTCTGGTGGCAACTCATTATCTGTGAAGGTGATGGCACGCGGAGCCAGGAGTTGCCCAATCATCAAAGCTATCATTTCTGGTGCCGTATCAAAGGAGACGTGAGCATCGTTCAAGGTTTTGGCAAACATTTCTCGGTGTATGCGAGATGTGCAGAGTAGCTCCCATACTGAGATTTGAGCAGGGATTGACTTGAGCTGAGTTGCCACATCGTATGCGGCTTCATTTTTGTTGCCGAGGCCTGAGAGAGCGCCTTTGGGATCTCCTCTGTTCTGATTATCTCTTCGGATGCAACGCCCATTGGGATTCATGTTCCCCACTTCCGCACATTCTGGATAGTGCCATGGAACCTCTTTGTAGTTTTCCTCCCTTTTGTCTTCTAGGACTACCGGTTCTTGCAACGGTGCTGGTGTGGGTACCAGATCTTCCTCATATGGAGCTTTTGCCTTGAGGACTACATTGTTGCCTGTGCTGAAGGGGTAATATTGAGGCTTGTCTTCATAGAACACATAAGGTCGTGGTCCTGGCTTGATTGTTCCTGGAGCAGGAGGCTCCCATGGAATGAATACTGGTCCTCTTGATATGGCAGGAGGTTTCTCTGTTCGTCCCAGCTGCCGTAGTGTGATTGACACGCCTCCGGGGTTTGCCCCTTGCAATACGACTGGCTCGACTGGAAGAGCTCCTTCCAATACAACGGGTTCTTGTTGCTGATGAGTATAATCCCTCCATTGTGGATTGGATTGTTCTTGAGTTGCCCCTTGCAAGATGATAGGTTCGTATGTGGGCTCGATGTATGATTGTGCTCCTTCTAGGACGACTGGTTCCCAACATGAGGGGCCGTAAGGTGCCCCTTGCACAACTGGCACATCGTATGGAAGTGCTCCTTCGAGTACTACTGGCTCGGAGATTGAAGGAAGAAAGGGACTTGCCCTTTGCAAGACTGGAGGAGGATTTGTCGGCCCGTAAGTGTAAGCATGAATGGACTGGATAGGGAAGAAGAAGCGATCGAGATGGTCCTCTTCTTCTATACTATTGACTGCAGGGCCACGAGACGTACTGGGGTCCGTTGGATGCTGAGGCAGAGGATTCCAAAGGATGTTGGTGGAAGCTGCTGGAGAAGTTCCAGGGACCGAGATGACGATCTTGCGGTCATTAATCAGGTCTTGTATGGCATTCTTCAAAGTATAGCATCGATCAGTGGCGTGGCCACGTCCTTGATGGTAGGCACAGTACTCATTTTCTCGGTAGTTTGGTGGCAGAGGATGAGGCGGAGGCCGAGGTGTCATTAGAGTAAGTAACTGCTTCTGCACCAGAGTAGCCATGACTTGACTGAGTGGTTGAGAGAGGGGAGTAAATTTCCTGGACTCCCTGTAGTTTTGCCTATTTTGATATGAGTATTGACCGTTTCCTCTGAACTGCTGTTGTTGTCGAGGTAGTTGTGGCTGAGGATTCGGTTGTGGCTGATACCGCTGAGGCTGATGCTGAACTTGATTCTGCTGATACTGTTGACGTCCCTGTGGGAGAGCATATTGATTTCCTTGAGCAGTGGTGTTGATGTTGTTTACCTCTATTGGGCGGGGAGGAGAACCACTGCGGTTTCCATTCCCGTGCCCGATAGGTCTTCCTTCCACTCTGTTCCTTTTGATTGGAGTGGCTTGATAAGGCCATGGGGAGATTATCCCGGCACGGATTCCTGCTTCGACTTGCTCTCCAGCATGGATCAATTGTGAGAAATTCGCATATGGATGCGAGATGAGATATCCGGATATGCCTGGATATGTTGAATGAACAATCATGGAGATTTGTTCTTCGTCATCGATGGGTGTCCGCATTCTGGCTGCCATAGCTCGCCAACGTCCCACATAAGCTGATAGCGTTTCATCATTCCTTTGCCTGAGAGCCGCGAGGTCGGCT
Organism: Liriodendron chinense; assembly: GCA_003013855.2. NCBI lineage: Eukaryota > Viridiplantae > Streptophyta > Magnoliopsida > Magnoliales > Magnoliaceae > Liriodendron > Liriodendron chinense. Next base: position 51,093 of record PVNU02002010.1, on the reverse strand, counting down.
CTTCTGGGTGCCATATTGAGATTGTACGCGAATCTGTCGACGAAAGCTTGGGAAAGTTGTTCCCATGTCCTGATGCGGTGGCAGTCCAATGAAGTGTACCAATCTAGGGCATCGCCCTTCAGAGATTTTTGGAACAAGCGAATAAGGGCCCCTTCATTTCCTGAGATTGCACTCAGTTCTCCACAGAAGGCCTTGAGATGTGCTGTGGGACAACCGCTGCCATCGTATCTTTTGAATTTTGGAACCTCAAAGTTTTGAGGTACTTGAGCATCTGGAAAAGGACACAAGTCTCTGAACTTGGTCGAAGGTAGATCGATTCCTTGCTGTCGCTGAAGCTGATTTTGCAAGATCTGGAACTGCTCCCGCAACTCGTCCAGTCCTGAATGATCTGTTCGAGCGACTGGTGCCTCTTGGAGTAAGGCACGTTCTTCTTCGGCATAGTGGTCGATGTCTTCGACCCTATGGGCTTGCTGAAAAGCAACCGCGGGTTGTTGAAATTGGTTTGATGATTGAACTGGATTCTGATGAAATTGTGCTTGAAATGATGGTAACTGAACTGGAGACTGTGCTGAAGGAACTTGCTGGAAATTAACTGGAGATTGCTGAATTGAAGATTGCTGGAAATTAACTGGATTTTGCTGAATTGAAGATTGCTGGAAATTAACTGGATTTTGCTGAATTGAAGATTGCTGGAAATTAACTGGAATCCCATCGGCGGGGATGTGCTAGAATTGAAAAGTGCTCCTGTTTGCAGGAGGCTGAGATGTTGGGAAGTGACCCCCTTGTTGGGTATTCGCCACTGTCCGCTGATTGATGTGGGCTTGACACTGACCCCCATTGTGGGCATTCGCCAGTGCTGTCCCTGTTGCTGGAGATTGAATTGAAATCCCATCGGCGGGGATGTGCTAAAATTGAAAAGGTGTCCCATCGGCGGGGACGTGTTGAGATCTACTGAGATTGTTGTTTGCAAGATTGACTGGAAGCTGACTGGATGTTCCTGCAACGAAAGTGCTCTGAGATGGCCTTGTCGTCGCAGGAAGATATTGAGAAGGATGCCCCATAGCGAAGGGCTGAGATGGCTGCTGTCGTAGTCTTGGGCAGACTCCGATGGTTGTGCTTGATTTGAACTAGAGGCCGGAAGGACCCGGCATGGCTGCTGAGACTGCTGAACTGGGCCAACTTGATTGTTGGCTATTGCGGTGGCTTGTGCTTGCATGAATTGCAAGAGCATTTCTTGCATTGCTCTCACTCCTTGTGCCAATTCTTGTATGATTGGCGTATTATCAATGGGTTGTTGCGCTGGAGGTTGCGCTTCGGTCATCTCAAGAGCAGGGAAGAGATGAGTTTCTTCTTCGTGGTCGGACATGGCTTGTTGAGCCCGAGTGCGGATTATGCTGCGGAAGGGAAGTTGTCTCCGCGTACGTTGAGCCCGAAGAGGCGCAATGGTGAGGACTATACTCTATTCTTTTTGGGTTTTGGGATTTTCTATTTTTTTTGTTTTGGGATCTTCTATTTTTTTGTTTGTTTTGGGTAGAATGCTATGCAGATGAGATTGTATGAGGATTAATGACTTTTAAGTACGGGAAGGATTCTGTTTTCAAGTCGGATCACGACTAGTGGGACTAGCTTATCCCCAGCGGAGTCGCCATTCTGTGGACCCTCGCCGATTTCCGCGCTCCCACACAACGACGTTCTCGTCCCTTCCCCTTTTGGGAAAAGAAGGAGAGGAGGATGCGTGAGTGCGAAATCGCCGTTTGTGCCACTGGCTTGCCTCGTTCTCGAGGGCTTTGTTCGGTTGTCGTGTTAAGCTGGATATGTTTAAGTGAGTTTATATAAGACCAGAGTCGCCACTAGCCAGTTACTTTGAATCTACAGTCGGCTAGACCCCGTAGAAACGTTAGAGAAGGGAATCCGAAGATTCCTTCCTTTAAAATGACTCCTATTGATTTGCGGTAAGAGATTCAAGGTAAGGGATCACGATTACAGGGTGGGAAGAGGTTAAGCACCCCACACACTGCCCGTACCGAAGTACGGTCTCTACTTCACAGAATCGATCGAATACTTGAAAGTCTAGTTTAATCCTTGTATATTCTCATGGATGACATGATGCATGAATGCGGGTCTGAACAGTAAGAGTTTCTGATGGGCAGGTTCCAATAACGGGCAAGCCCAGAGCGTACACTCGAACTGACAGGTGCTTTATGCGAGATGATGCATGTTGTGTGCTTGAATATTCAAAGTGCTTATAGTGATATGTACGTGAATGCAGGTCTGAACAGTAAGAGTTTCTGATGGGCAGGTTCCAACAACGGGCAAGCCCAGAGCATACGCTCGAACCGACAGGTGCTTAATTTAAGACATATGCGGTGTGCTTGAATAATCAAGGTGCTTGTAGTGAAGCAGGGGGGTTGGAAGAAAAGTAAATGTTGCACTTATGCTAGATGCAAATGAGATGATGCTGGAAAAATGATAGCTGGATGGACGGAGGTATCGCAAGGATTGGCTTCGAGTGGCTGGATCAAGACTTGGGTGACTTGGGAGGCTTGGACCAGTGGTCAGGCTGGGCTGGACCAGGGTTAGGCTCTCCTCACTCGGGCTCTGCTTGGTGGAGGAATGGGCTAAGGGGTGAAAGAGGGTGACTCAGATGGACGGGCTCTCTCTGGCTGAGTGGTGTGTTGAAATGAGAAGGGGAGGGGGGTATTTATAGCAGCGAGCAGTGGCAGAGCTCGTAATTTGTCTCGGGCGGCCTGCTATGGGCCGCCCGTACGGCCGCTCCTCGGTTTCCAGCGATGTACGGTTGCTTCCTCGGGGCTGCTATTTGACTCGCTGGGTCGACTTAGTGAGTTAACTCAGCTGGTCGACTCGGTGATTTGACTCGACGGGTTGACTCGGTGTTTTGACTCGACGGGTTGACTCAGCGGGTTGACTCAGTGAGTTTGACTTTTTTTGGAATTTTTTGACTGGCTTTTTTTCTGGTGGGTTTTTCAGGCTGATGTTTAAGACTGGGTTGACTGGGTTCAGGCTTGATCTGGGCTATGGAATGGGGCTTACAAGGGTGAGTTTGGCTGAGTTTGGACTTGGGATTTAGGGGTATGGTCCTCCATTCAACCAGCTATCTCTACCAACAGTGTAGCCGAAGGTGGGGTGTCTACAGCTTGCCATACACGCAGTCCTCGCAGAATTTCAAATCGATTGCCTTCAACCCTGGTAGCTTCCCCTTTGATAATAGCACTTTCATCCCCTTCTCACTCATATGTCCCAACCTATGATGCCATAACTGCCCGTTCATTCCAGTTGATGCAACTGCGAGTGAACTATACGATCCGGAAGTCACATACAAAGTACCTTCCTTTTTTCCTCGAGATATAACCAAGTCACCTTTTGTGACCTTCCATGCATCGCTCGTGAATGTCGTCACATATTCGGTATCGGCCAATTGCCCCACTGAGATCAGATTCCGTCTCAAACTCGGTACATGTCTGACATCCTTCAGCTTCAAGACCGTTCCGTCTTTCTGACTTAAATGAACGTATCCTTTGCCAACAATACTGCATGGCTCATCATCACTCAGGTAGACTCTTTCAAAGTTACCTGAGACATAATCACGAAGAACTTCTTTTGATGAAGTGGCATGAAACGAAGCACCCGAGTCTATAACCCAAGACTCATTACGCGCATCAAGAGACAAGATCAACGCCTCTGTGTTACTCTTCTCAGATAGATTCACTGAATCCTTCCCACCTTGAGAGCTTCCTTCTTGTTTCTTAAGCGCCTTACAATCACGCTTGATGTGCCCCTTCTTCCCGCAATGCTAACACCCGTTCTTGTCTTTCGGTCCCTTGGACTTATTCCTCGACTTAGAACGCCCGTGTTTATTGCCTCCTTTGTTTGAAGATCTTCCTCTTCCTTTTCTTTTAACGTTTAGAGCATTTCCTGAATCCCCTGAAGTTCCTGATGCCTTCCTTCTAGATTCTTCGCTTAAAATTAGACCGGCTACATCATCGAATTTCAACTTTGTAGATCCTGAAGAATTGCTCACGGCAATCACCAAACCATCCCAACTGTCTGGCAAACTTGACAAGATCAATAGGGCCCTGACCTCGTCATCAAAAGTGATGCCAACGGATTCCAATTGGCTCGTGACTGTATTGAACTCGTTTAGATGTTCAGCCACACCCCCACCATCTGACATCTTCATGTTGAATAGCCGTTTTATAAGATGAACCTTATTTGATGCCGATGGTTTCTCATACATCGTAGCCAAAGCTTGCATTAATTCTTTTGTGGTCTTTACTTTGGATATGTTGAAGGCGACGCTCTTAAACAAAGAGAGTCGGATCGTTCCTAAAGCCTTCCGATCCATTAAAGCCCATTCATTATCTGTCATCTTCTCTGGTTTCTTCTCTTTTCCTTCTAGAGGAATGTAGAGGTCCTTCTGATACAGATAATCCTCCATCTGCATCTTCCAGAAGGCAAAGTTTGAACCATCAAACTTCTCAATTCTAGTTTTCCCATCTTCTGCCATCGCTCCCAGTTGAACTAAACCAATAGCTCTGATACCAGTTGTTGCGCAGCACGCCAACAACGCCGGTGAACCGAGATCCAATCTCCGGTGTCACCCACAAACAATAAACAGGAAGTAATAATAACTAGAGAAGGAATCACACAAACCAACAATCCACAAGACAGAGATTTACTTGGAAAAACCCCAACAAGGGTAAAAAACCACAGGTGCAAACTTCACTATGAAGAAAAACGAAGTTACAAGCAATACACTTACCTTCTCCTATGCTCCCATGCACAGAGATGGCCCTTTTGCTAATCCTCTTGCCTTTTTCTCACCTTGGACGTATAGAAGCCCTAATCCCTATACCTAATCCCGGTTTACACCCCTACATATAGTAAACCCCGCAATTAGAACACAAAATAGGAAACCCGCGTCTTAAGTCCGAAACCGGTCGGGTGCCCGGTCGTAACTGGGTCGGGCGCCCGGCCAATACAAAAAACGTCCAGCGTGAATAAAACATGAAATAGACCAATTTCGGGCGCCCGGTCACTTTGACAGCCGGGCGCCCGGCTACTCTCAAAACAGTCCAGTGGACTGAAGATAAAACCGGGCTGAATATCTCAGCCGTTCACAAAACGGTCCAGCAGCCTATGGCCCAAATGGTCTGAATATCGGGCGCCCGGTCATCAGACCGTCTGGGCGCCCAACCAATGACATGTGTGGCTGTCTCCACACTCAACATCCCCATCTTTGGACAGCCTTTTGGAGCATCTCAGAATCTTGGAAGGGAAAAGGAAGAGGGCCGGGAACTCTGATCATACCACCCATCACTTTGCTTCCTCTTGCTTTTTTCTTCTCCTTTGAATACATTCTATCCATCTGCTAACACACGATAGAACTCTCACCGGAGTTTTCGCTTGGCATGAGATGCATAACAATTCACAGAATCAGTTTTAACAGAAGACTAATCTGTCACAACAATCATTAGAAAGTGTGTGTGTGTCTATATATATATATATATATATATATATATATATATATATATATATATATATATATATATATATATATATATATATATTCTTTTTAATGGTTTTTTTTTTTTTTTTTTGGTCAGTCATGCAACGCACCCACCCAGTCAATCGTGCAACATACCCACCCAGTCAGTCATGCAATGCACCCGCTGGTGCTGTTAGCAGCGTGGATTTTCACCACTGATGGGTTTTGAAACCAAGACCCCTCGTTGAAACTCCGCATAGTCTACCAACGAGGCAAGGCTCCGAACCCAATCATTAGAAAGTATATGATCTTCAACTTGCATTTGCATTATTCCTGCGTTTTCATTTTGTGCAATCACTTTCAATGGTTCAATGATCTGGATCATTGATCTGATCAACCCCGAATGCACAGACCAATCACCAAAAATCTTTCAGTTTGGAAGATCTAGCTATCCATCTGTGTCCTCTTTTCAGTTGAATGTAGACAATTGGTGCATTCCTTTTCTCAAATGTTTATTTGCACTCTACCAATGAAGGGCTGACATCGTCCAAATGAGGAGATTTTGGGGTTATGGTCCATCCAGGTGGACCCATCAGACCAATATTCTGGATTGCTGAACCATGGGCCCACCACTTGCACAAACCAAAAACCCACCCAGTGGTACCGTGCATATATTCAAGTCAAGGATCATACAATTCTGATGATGCTGTCTACTGATCAAACTCTTTTGTGGATTGATATTCAGTAGGTCATGAAGCACGTTTGAGTGATACTATAATGCTACAGGAATCCTCATGGTCTTTTGAAACATGGAGCACAATGGCAATGTGAATCCCACAAAAGTGTGCAAAAGAAGTTGCTAGACAAAGGTTGGATTGAATCACGTAGGCAGCGAGCTGAGTAGAAAAGGGACACCATACCCAGATGTGTAGTTTTCACTGACTATATCAACCAATCAAAGCATGCCAGCAATCACATGAGGCATCAGCATTCCTCAATATCAATCATGTTTGGACTCGTACACGACATGTAACATACCAATTGAATTTGAATATGAATCCAATCCTGGAAATACAGCAGCCCACTCGGGGGAGATTTGATGAAAGAATTCAAAACTAAAGGGCTACCTTTGACTGTAAGGAATAGGTAACCCGTCCCATGTCTTTGTTTCTACTGCATTCTATCTCTTCATATCACATTCTGTTCTGTGATCTTTGAGAAACTTGCTCAAAAGCCAATAGATGCATTTTTACATGGAAATGAGAATTTCCAGCACATGCAGTCATGTCAGGCCATTTAAAACAGAGAAGAATGTGATATTGAGAGGTCCACTCCATCAGTCCGGCTTCATATGCTGAGTAATGCCTTGTAGAACCAAATAAATTTCTTTGCGGAGATGGTGCATCTTATCTTCGACAAAAAATTCATGCACAACACCGTTCACCTCTACCCAGCTTGACCCGGGTCTCTTCCTAACTCTCCTATCTTTCATCAACTTTCTCATCTCTAATGCTTCTTTCCACCTACTTGCAGCAGCATATAAGTTCCATAGAAGTATGTAAACCCCATCATCATCTGGTTCTAATTCAAGGATTTTCTTTCCTGCCATTTCAGCTAATTCTACGTTCCCCTGAACTAGACAAGCACTGAGCAGAGATCTCCAAATAACAGCATCTGGGTCCATTTGCATGTTTTCTATAAGCCTTTGTGCTTCATTTAGAAGTCCAGATCGGCCAAGAAGATCAACCATACACCCATAGTGCTGAATATTAGGTTTCAAATTGTAGGATTCTCTCATTTGATCAAACCATCTTCGGCCCTCATCGATAAGTCCTGCATGGCTACAAGCAGAGAGAACGGCAATGAACGTGATCTCATTTGGCCTCAAACCCAAATGCAACATCTCCAAGAATGCTTGAATTGCTCTGTTTCCATTACCATGTGCAGCAAAGCCCGATATCATCGTTGTCCATGAATAGATATCCTTCTTCGACATGTTTTCAAAGACCTTCTCTGCTGTTCCGACGCTTCCACTCTTTGAGTACATATCTATCAGAGCATTGCCAACAGTGGTGTTCAAGTTCATGTCGGTTTTGTTTATAAACCCATGAATCAAACGGCCGAGATCGAGAGCACCAATATCAGCACAAGCGGAAAGCACCCCAACGATGGTGATGGCAGTCGGAGCCTCGCCAACAGATTTCATCCCGTGGAAGAGTTCCAAAGCTCCAATCGGTTTCCCACCTTGGATATAACCGGTGATTAGAGCTGTCCAAGAGACTGCATTCCTAACCGGCATTTCATCAAACACCCGGCACGCAGATTCTGTATCCTTGCACTTGATGTACCCATGAAGCATGCTCGTCCAAGAAACGACGTCTTTCTCCACCATCTTGCTAAAAACCAGGTGGGCCATCTGAATCTTCCCATTCCTGCAATACATATCAATCAACGCGTTATCAACGACGGTATCATAGCCCAGTTCATACCGGTAGATCATGCCATGGACCAGTTTCCCAGAGCCCAGATCTTCATTCCGGCCACAGGCTGAGAGCGCGCCCACAATCGCGAACCGATCAGGAATCAGACCACTGGATATGATCTGGGAGAAGATCGAAAATGCATCCTGTGGGCGATAGATTTGAAGGTAGAGGGAAATGAGGCTGGTCCAGGAGACGATATCCGGGTTTCGGATCTGGTGAAATACCATGTGGGCATCTGTTGTTTGGTTGAATCTGGTGTAGCTGTTGAGGATCTTGCATGATAGGTGTTGGAGATGTTGGAGTCCTTGGGTTATTGTCTGGGCGTGGATCTGCTTGAGTTCTTGTAAGCTTTTACAGCTCTGGAGTAGGGAATTGCAGTTTGTACGGCTCATCTATTTCAAAAAGTCGTTGAGAAGTGACCGTTGAGGAATCTGCCTCCCTATTTATCTTATGCCGTCCATTGGTGGGGACCTGATTGCGGCTCAGACGTGTCTCGCGCACGTGCTGGATGCTAGAGCAACGCATGTACAAAAGGAATGGACGGTTTTTAAAGACCGCAGGGTGACCGGTATGATTTGACCTATGAACACCAGACAGCTAGCTGATGTCAATGATGCGTGTTTTTTTATCCATGCCGTCCATCCATTTTTCCATCTTATTTCAGAGAGTGATCCTAAAAATGAGGCAGATCCAAATCTAAGGTGGACCACACCACAGGAAAACAGTGTTGATTGAATGTCCACCATTAAAAACTTCCCTATGGCTCATTGTAATGTTTATTTGCCATCCTGTTGATAAGGTCACATAGGCCTGGATGAAGGGAAAAACAAATATCAGCTTCATCCAAAACTTCTCTAGCCCCAAAAAGTTTTCAACCGTAGGTATTCAAATTCTCACTATTACTTGTGGTTTGGTCCACTTGAGATTTAAATCTGCCTAATTTTGGAGTCATTCCTTAAGATAAGCTGGCAAAATGGATGGACAACTGCGTCATGGTGGGGCCCATAGAGCTTTGGCTGGTGTTCATATCACCTGCCGAACTGCATCCTTTGGGATAGGACAAACATGGTTTGGTTGGTGACCCGAACACCAATAAGCTGGTGTTAAAGCTTCATGAGCCCCACCACCATGGTGTGTGTTTTATCCACATGGTTCGTCCATTTTTCGGCTCATTTGACATGAGCCAAAAAATAGCTATATCCAAAGCTTAAGTAGACCATACCACAATAAACATTGGGGAGAACAATGTCCACCATGGAAACCTTCCTAGGACCCACAGTGATGTTTATCTGTCATCCAATCTCTTCATAAGGACTGGAATAAGGGAAAACATATAGGTTGATCCAAAACTTTTGTGACCTTTAGGAAGTTTTCAATTGTAACTATTCAATTCTCACTATTATGTGCGGGTAGCCCACTTGAGCTTTGGATTTGCTTCAATTTTTCGGATCAAACTAAAATGAGTTGCAAAAATAGATGGACAGTGTGATAAAACACAAAGATCATGGTGGGGGCCCATAGAGCTTTGACACCAGCTAGTTGGTTGGTGTCCAGGCATCCTAGAGAATGTGGGCGCCCATCAACTTGCACTTGACCTTAAGTTTCCAACGGGTGGATAACTTCCAAACTATCACATGCATGTGACAACAACCCGGTCCAATAGACCTTGTCATTAGGGTATCTTGTACAAAAATCAGCTCCATTCACTCATTGGGTGGGCAACAAAATAGAAAATAGTATAGGGTCTCTCGAATGAGCAGATGGTGTTGATATATATATATATATATATATATATATATATATATATATATATATATATATATATATATATATATATATATATATATATATATATATATAAAAGGTGATCTCTCTTAAGGTCAACATATTAGATGGGTGAACGTCATATAAAAAATTTGTAGGATAACACAAACAATAGATGTGAAATAATGATTAATGAGATAAATCAAATAAATTAAAAAATAAATCAAAATGAGTGCACCTGGATCCAAGAAGTAAATAATAAAAAAGGAAACAAAGAACAATAGCAGATGTGTGAAACCAAGTCGTTTTCCTAAAGACGATTCACGACTATATTTCGAACCAGATAAATGTATCATATGTGTTGCTGCGACTGTCTTTGAAATACAACCACTGATCAATTATAATCACCAACTCCACCACCACAATCGATGATGTTCAATAATAATATAGTCGGAAAAGCAAAAATAACAGACAATAATAGAAGATCGATAAGATCTTTCCGTTCTCAAAGTAGAGAGAGAGAGAGAGAGAGAGAGAGAGAGAGAGAGACTGTGGCTAGGTTTTCTTGTTTGCATATATTCTTAGATTTTTTTTTCCTCCTAAAATACCTTAAATAGAAATCCCTAAGGCACACATGGTAGACATATAGCATTGAGGTGGCAGCTAATGCGTGCAAGTGGTTGTGCAAACGGTCACAATGTTGTTGCAAAAGACATATAACATGGAACCAAAATATTCAGTCAAAAAAGAAAAAAAGAAAAAAAATAAATTGTTTATATAAACAAGCCCAAGATTGACACGGCGCAGCGGGTAAGTGTGCACACGCGTGAATTTTATCATACCATACTTAAGACCAATACAAAAGCTATCTACATGAACATATATATAAAGGTGCAAAAATTTTGGTCTTATTCCAACGTGGGACTATTCTCATAAACACATTTTCCCAAAGTTCAAAAGAACTCTCTCTCTCTCTCTCTCTCTCTCTCTCTCTCTCATTTAAAAAAATATATATAATCAAACTAACAACCCATTGGGTGGACAATAATTTGCAATCCAAATCATTGGAAGTCAGCACATATAAGTCTTTAAAAAAAAAGAAAAAAGAAAGAAAGAGCAGGTGTAGATTCTAAGGTGTCTGTATGGGATGAGAGATTTAGACTAAGGATTTATGAAATTAAGGTACTATTTGAATAGCAAAGTACAACAATATTGTGATGTAAAAGCTCCATCATTAGGACTTTATAGTGTTTATCTAAACACTTATATTGGCATATAACTGGGAGATAAAATGCAAAAATAATACCTAAAAGAATATGTAATCATTGTAAAATCATTACACATTTATATAGAATTTTTTTATTTGAATAAAGAAATCTATATAATATTCTTATTAATTTAACATCCCAGTAATATAAAAGTATCGTCATTACACATTAGCTAGGCCTATCTAAATATGAAAATCTCATTCAAATTACTTATTAAATGTTAACTAAGAGACAAGTATTATAATTTGTAGTCATTATACTTTTATAATTCATTATCATCATAATTTGTTATCCAAACAAGCCCTAAGTGAGTTGGTTAATGGTCCATGTTAAGACCTAACTCATTGCTGCCCTTACATGTAGATGAACGAAACACAAGCACCCACTATGCATGAACGCGTCATTAGTGCGGCAATGGGAGCCTGATCCAACCCCAATTCCCTTAACCTTGGCCCTAGTCCTAATGGGACTAAAAGGCCTTGAACATGATGGTGGGCAGATATCCAAGCCATCCAACTCATGGAGATATTGTGGATGGAGCTTATTAAATATCACAATGATTAAGCAATCCAAACCACGCATTTAATGGCTATCAAAGGCATTGTTAAAGTAAAATACCCAGTGGGCCAAATTCATCGGTCAAATTCAAATTGCTGATGGAATATTCTCCGTAAAAAAATTCGGGTTAACCTCCATACACAATTCGTTCAGCAAATTGGACGGTTTGGATTCTGTACAACAATTCCATATGTACGGTTAAAGAGCCACTACCGTTTCTAAAATGGTGGTTAACTCGCACGGGAGTCTATCCAAGTAAAGGCCAAAGGGTCGCGACCCTCGAACCAGCAACGTGGGTGGTACCCTGACCGTGGGGCCCACCTCTATGTATGCGTTATATATCTACGCCGTCCATCCTTTTTCTCAAATCATTTGATTGCATTATCCAAAAATTGACGCAGATACAAATTTCATGTGGACCACACCACAGGAAACCGTAGTCACTGAGCACCCACCATTAAGAGCTTCCTAGTTCCCTCTATAATTTTTATTTGCCATCCAAACTGTTGATAAGGTCTGAGGGTCCTCGATGAAAGTAAAAAACAAAAATCAGCTTGATCCAAAACTTTGTGGCCAACAAAAAGTTTTTATAATAGTAATTCACCACTGTTTCCTATGGTGTGGTCCATCTGAGATTTTAATCTACTTAATTTCTCGGATGATTATATAAAATGAGCTCAAAAAGCAGATAGACGGCGTAGATATGAAACTCATGCATCGAGGTGGCCCCCACGGCCACGGTATCAGCTACATCGTTGGTTCCGGGGTCCCAGCAAATTCCCGCCCAGGTCAAACCCACTTCAAAAACCAAAAAAGCGCTTCTTCTGTTTTCATCTGCTGGTAATCTTCATCAACTCAAGAAACCCTAATTTTCATCTCCCTCCCTCCTTTCGAGGTACGCGATCTCACCTTCCCTCTGCTGCAGATCTCAAAAACCCTAATAAGGGGGTGTTTGGATGACGCCTAAAACGGCATTCAACCCCATTTTCGTCCAAAAGAGTCTTTCTGGTGGCGTTTGGATGACGCTTTATATGAGAATTATACACGCCTCCCCTCTATTTTGGATTATTACAGATGTCCCTCTGTTTCAAAGATTCCTTACAGATTCTCCCGTGCAAGTAAACACCGTCCATTAGCATCGTTATCTTGGCTCAATTGACCGTTTTACCCCTATCTCATACTATACAATTAGCTGTAGACATGTGGTCCCCACTTTACTGCATGTATGTCATCCAACTCGTTCATCATGGTTATTTGGCGCAACCTAGTTATTAATTCAATGAGATTATTATATCAAACTTCTTATATTATAATGCTTAAAAAATACTCACAACTCAGAAAATGTGCAATGCTTACCTCATACATGATGTAGGACGAGTGAAAACTTACCTAAGATGATTATGATGAGATCAAAATACGCAATAACTAAGTAATCAACATATAAATCCAAACAAATTCACACCACAAAAATGAAGAATTTCATATTAACAATTAGTTGGTCCTAGGTTAGTTACATGCACGATGCACGAAAATATAAAATACTTCAAGAATGGCCCACTTGGAAGATAGAACTTCCAACCTAGCATAGGTAGTGCCACATCCACGGGAATAACCAAGGTACCGCTAAAATTCAGATTTCGGGGAAAAGGCTTTGGTTTAAAATCAGAATTTTCTAAGGGGTTTTGGGTGTTGGAATTGGTTTTGGGTATTTTAGGGTTAAGGTTTTAGGAAAATTGGGAAATTAGGGTTAAGGTTCTAGGGTTAACAATGAAATTTAGGGTTTGGATGGGGAAAACAAAAGGGAAAGGAGGAAAAATGGGGGTTGCACACGTCAGCCTGCACGTGCGCACGTGCAGGTGTGCGCACGTGCGTGTAGGAAGGAGAGAGAGGTTGGGGTTTTGTTGAGTTGGATGGGGAAGGAAGAAGAAGGGAAGATGAGATTCTCAGATTGATGGTGTTTGGAGAGGAAGGGAGAAGAAAGAATAAGAGGGATGTGAGTGGTGTACCTCAAGTGAAGAAAAAGAGAAAAGAAGTTATCTTTGGAGGATCCCACCAACAAATTAGGCTCAACCCTTACACAATTTGATTGGAAGGGAGGGTTTTCTCACAAACCCTAAAGAAGGAAGAAGACCTTTTTCTCTTTCTTTTACTCAATCCAAGCATAGGGTTGGACGTCAAATAGGACATATCGACTTGTTTGTGCAAATATAACTTTGTTTAGTACACGATCCTCAGACTTTCCTAATGCACGACCTATTCGTGGAAAAATAGAGGATTACTCTTTTACAACAGTGTTACCATAGTCAACATTCCGTATTGGTCGGTTGAACCTTGTCTCTGCACCATGCAAGTACCTCGAGTAGAATGTTATGCATTCTTCCGCTAGGTACCCTTCTGCAATTGAATCCACGGGTCGACTTCTATTACGCACATAGGACTCTAGTGTGAGCAAGTACTTATGGTCACCAATATTTAGACATTTAGAAACACATGGTCGATTAACACAACTAGTAAAACGTGACAAATAAAAGCTAATTTCTAAACATTAATACACACCTCTAGATCGAGTACATCCAACAGTATTGTATCGATCTAACTATTTTGGCCTCGCCCGCTAAATGAATTAGCAAATGCACCATAATGTATAAAAAAAAGCCTGCGGGAAAAATCTTTTCTAAATGGCAAAGTGTTAGCGCAATTCAAGATTTCAGTCGGTCAAAGTCTTTTACTTGGCCAACTTTGGAATATAATTCATTGAAGAAACTGCTTAATTCAATCAAGACTGAGCTAACACACTTAGGCAGTGTTGTTTATATAGCTAACGAAAGTAGTTGTATCATAACATGACAGTCATGGCTTTAGAGTCCTAAAATTTTACACTCTTTGAGATGCATAAATCGTGAAATAGTGAAGCATGTGGGGGGCAAATATGTTTTGTTCGGTGGAAGCTGGCTTGGGTGTAGTGTTTATCCTATACCCATATCTTGCATGTCAAGACATGCCCTTACGCTGTCCTTTGTTTTCCCTTCAATGTTTAAGAGTGTCCCAAGCACATTGCCACGCATTCTTTTCAATATGCACCACATCCAAATTATGACGTAATAGATTGTGCTCTCAATATGACAAATCGAAGAAGATAATCCGCTTTTCCAGTTATATCATTCTCCTGCATTATCCTCCCATCTTCTCTTATGCCTATGATTGCTAATTGAGCCAACACATTAGACCCGGATGGTGGAGTTAGCACCTCGCCAAATTCTTTCGTGCTATTTAAAGATTTGCTATAAGTTCTAAACCTATGATTAAGCTCTAAGAATCGACAATGATCCATATAACAAAACTTTTGACCATGCTTTAAATATTTAGACCAATTGTCCTTGTTGCAACAAGGACAAGTGGTGCGTCCTTTCGTGCTCCATCCAGACAAGTTTGCATATGCAGGGAAGTAATTGATATTCCACAACAATGCTGCACGCATCTGAAATATCTCATTGCTTGAGGCATTATAAGTGTTCTCGTCAACCTCCCATAATTCCTTCAACTCATCTATCAAATGTTGCAAATACACGTCAATGTCATTACTAGGTTCAGAATGGTCAGGAATTAGCGAGGACAACATAAGATAAGGTTGTTTCACGCACATTCATGGTGGCAAGTTATATGGCATTAGAACAACATTCCATGTGTTGTGAGCAATATTCATTGTCTTGAATGGATTGAAACTGTCAATTGCTAACCTAAGTCTAACATTGCAACTGTCCAACGAAAATGTCGGATGGTCGTGGTCAAAAGTTTTCCAAGTTGGGGAGTGAGCAGAATGCCTTGACATTTCATCTTTGATAGGCCCCATGTCATTCCATCTTGTGAAGGAAGCTGTTTTTTATGACATAAACAACCTTCGAAGCCTTGGTTTTAAGGAAAAATGTCATAATATTTTAAACGAAATTTTTCGATCTTTTGCAAATGAAGAAGTTGCTTCGTCATCTGAATGATGTTCAGCCGTTTTCCATCTACAAGCACCACATATAGCACATGATTGCTTGTCGGCGGCCTCCTTCTAGTACAACATACAATCGTTGAGACATGCATTAATTTTATTGTATTTGAGGCCAAAGTCCCGAATGATCTTCTTGATTTCATAAAAAGACTTTTACAACATTTCACCCTCGGGGAGTGTCTCCTCCAACAATTCAAGCAACAAAGTGAGCTTAGTGAACTTCTTGCAGCCTGAGTACAATTCCTGATCGGCGTGTTCTAACAATTTGAAAAATTGTTGTGCTTTGGTATTAACCCCTTTTGTAGGTCCATATGTTGCATCACTCTCTTCACCATTCGAGCCCGAAAAACCGAACGCATCATGTAACAATCTGTGCATATCATCGTGTGGATCTAGATCATCAATTGCAACATTTGCAGTAATGGGCATAGAAGAAGACATAACTTCTCCTTGGAAACGGCAATGAGTGTAAGTCATATTAAATCCATCACACACGATATGATTGTATGCTTGTTGTCAAGATATCCAAAAACAATTGTTGCAGTTCTTACATGAACATAGGATTCTCCATCTATTAGTTGTATTTGCAAATGCAAAATGAAGGAATTTTGTAGCTCCATTTAAGTATGCGTTGCTCACCCTATATCATCTAATGAAATTGGAGGACATGTCAAAATAATGCATCTTAACTACTGAACCACAACAATTGGAAGGAGAAGTTATTAATTGAGGTACCTTGATAGATGAATCAAACTCTTATCCATCACTATGTTCCTCAGCCACTATAACAAGTTAGTGGAAATACAACGGAACTATAGTTTGACAAATTTTTGGGAAGAAGATGACGAAAGTTAGCATGCTATGTACCCTGAACAACCACCGAGCAGATAACATCAAGCATCATTTGCCGAATTCATCGATTCACTATTTCCATGGCTAAACGTTAACGATTGATTTTTCAAAACTGAAAACTAAAAACAAAGAATACCAACAGTCGCCTATTCTATGATAAAGAACATCGCCATAGGACTCAATTAAACAAAAGAAAAAGACCCTGTAATAAAAAGAAATCTATTGACTTCCATCGTATTAAAAACAAAGTCAATGGATAACGTATGAAAGTGTATGTAACTTTTAAAGATTGTTGTGAATCCAATCCAATGTTAAAGAATCTTGAATTAATGATGATTTAAACCCAATACAAAATTATCCAGAAAAACAATAAAAGTAAAAAAAAAAGAAAGATCTTCTCTTTGTTTTAATTCTAAGATTTTGTAGCTTGTAATTGGTTTTCAGATACACTCCAGACACACTCCAAATAGATATCAAACCAATTTGACCAAATCAAATCGACCAACACCGATGAGAAAAGCAAAAATATCAAAGAGATACAGAAAAGGGGAAAAAAAATGGGAAATGAACAACAATAAAATTGCATTCTTGCCAACAAATCAAATGAAATATAAATATGAGAGAGAGAGAGAGAGAGAGAGAGAGAGAGAGAGAGAGAGAGAGAGAGAGAGAGAGAGTCGGCAACAAGGGGTTTGGGAATGTTGGTTTTTAATTCTTCATCACCAGCAGTTATTGCCTACTGCCAGTAAAAGTCCACTGGTAAAGACTTTTAGGGGTGGTATCTTTTACATTAGGGGAGGTCATACGAAAGAGCTGGTAATTAATACCTACATTGGTGGTGTATGTTGGTTGCCGGTAAAATCCGCCGGTAATTTCTTGTAGTGATAGGTGCATATGGTGGACTCCACGAAGGCTACTCCAGTCACAATGCGGGCCAAACATGTGCAAAAGTAGTGGATGGTCTTAAAAGAACTGGCTGACAACATAATTCATTGGCTGGAACTTCTTTTCATTTGCACGATGGAGGTCACCTGGTGCACCGATCAGATGGTCATGCACGTGCCAGATTGGCACATGTGCTGCTTGTAAAGTGGCAAACATTTTATTCCAACTAGCATTTTTGTAAATTTTTTTTCCTTACACTAACATCCAACCAGCACTATTTAGACAAAAAAGACAAAAACAAACTGTCATCCAAACAACAGTTTCCAATAAAATAGGTCTTCAAAAAAAGCTGCATTCCAAAATTGCATTCCCACAGGGTGAAGTTTTCATAAACAAATTTTGACTATCATCCAAATGGGACCTAATTTTCATTTCTCCTTTCAGCTTTCCTTTCCATTACAAATTGTTCTTCTACCTTTTTTGTCTTCTCATCTCTTAATATTCTTTTCAATCGCGCCTTATTCTAAATTTTCCTTTGTCTTTTGATTTGGTCACTGTATGCGACCCTAATTTTTCTCTCCCTTTCAGAAACCGTAATTTCTTCTTCTACCAATCAGTGTTTGCAGTATCGATAATATCGGCCGATATTATCGGTATCGCTGGTCACCGATAAATATCGACCCAGTAATAACAAAAAAAAAAAGTAGATTCCTTGGTATCGCACGATATATCGTGCGATATCGATAATATTGCACTTTGTATCGATATCGCACGATATATCGGCAATATATCGTGCTTTTTTCTTTAAGCGATTCCAGATATCGTCCAGGTATCGGTCAGAGATGCCGGAATGTTTTTAAACTTGGTTTTTTTTTTTGTTTTGGGGAGAAAAAACTTGGGGAGGCCCATTTTTTCTCAAATTTCTCTTATTTTACTGTATCGGTTAAACGCACTAAAGTCCCCCATTTTGTAGAAAAAAATGATTTTTTGTTCGATTTTCTTCTAGTTTCTCCTCCCTAAAAAAAAAAAAAAAACCGTTGGGCTTTCGGGCACTTCACCCCCAACCCCGGGCAGGGGCGCACCGCCCCCTGCATCCCCGGCGAGCTGACCGCGCAGCTCGACCCGCGTTCCAACTCTGCATAGGGGTCATAGTTTGTTGAGTCCAGTTAACTATTTTCTAGATTTTATTGAATCCTCATATAGATCTAGGCCATATAGAATAGCTTGCATTGCGTTGAACTAGGATAGTCAAAACTGCATTTGGAGGATACTCATTCAGTTGCATCATCCATAGGTATATTTCTCAACTCTCTTGCTTGTTTTACTTTGTCAATGCATTGGTTGTATTTACATTAATGTCTTGTTACATTTGTATATCTTATGGAATCAATTTAAACAATAGTTGCATCAGTTCAGTCAGATAGCGCATAGCATAGGATCCTTCTACAAAGGAACTCCATTATGTGGACTTTTTTTTTTTTTTTTTTTACATATTATGATTTGAATGTGTGTATTGAGGTCCATTTTAACAATCCCTGAAGTTTCATTGAAAAATTCAATCAATTTCCCAATGTTTCCCCATGTTTCCCAAAAAGTGCGATACATTCCGCGATACAACCAATATTTCCCACCGATACGCAATATGTATCTGTATCCCAAGGGTGCGAAACGTAACGCGAAACCGTTACTGCGAACACTGCTACCAATTGATGGATCGGCCGCCCGAACCAGTGAGCTACATCTGCAGAGGTAAATTTGATTTTGACTCTCTGTATGTGTGTGTGGGAGAACATGATCTTTGTCCTTTTCCATTTATGGAAAATTCTTCTTTTTTATTCTGTTTTGAAATTTTAGATTGTGGAACGGAGAACTCATTGAAGCCGGAAGATGTGATTCAATGCCGTGAATGCGGTTACCGCATCTTGTACAAGAAGCATACTCGCAGAAGTAAGTTATCTTCTTTTGTTTCCATTTTCTATGCCCGCCTGCATATTTCGAGCTTATTCTTATATCTGCAGAAAGTTATATGTTGCTTATAAATTATCAAAAAGATTAAAAAAAGAAAAAAGAGAATAGTGTTGGTTTGGACCCTGTTTGGTTTTTGCTACAACTATTGTGGAAGATACCGTTTCTGTGGAAACCCTATTTCCATTTTTTAGGTCATTCCTCTTCCATCCCCTGTCAATAAGGGAAGTAAAAGTGGTTTCCGTATCCTTTCCCCTCCTCAAGAAGTGCACCCATCCTTTCCCTTCAATTTTGGCGGGAAGTAAAGAGGTTTCCCTCTGATACAATGTTTTAAATGTGGCAAAATCGGAGGGAAAAGAGGTTTCCCTTACCTTCCCCTAGTTTACCCCCGACCCAAACACTTTCAAATGCAAAGGAAAAGCATTTTCCAGGAGTTTCCTTTTGCAAAACAAACTAGTGCAAAGTTTTTCCTTTCCCTGGTTCTAAGGTATCCAAAAAATGGTTGCGTAATGGTAACGGTGGCAACCGTTATGCATTACGGGGTTGTAACAGCCGTTGCAGAAAAATGGCCCATAACGAGCCATTTTGGGGCCGATGCATTTTTTGTTTTCAAAAAAGAAAAAAAAAAAAAAAGGAAGGAAGAAAGAAAGGGTAACAACCCGTATCATAATGGTAATGGTGGTTACCGTTATTGAATAACTTGCCTAGCGTTGTGTCAACTTACCATTTGCTTATGTCACAATTTTGCTTTCCCTTGCCTACCCCTAGTTTGCTCCCAATCCAAACGGGCCCTAAGATGCGATCATAGTATTGAATTTGCACACTTTGATTTATGTGCAGCAATGTTGACCAATGCAGGGTTCAATTTTGGTACTTTCAAAACCACCACTATGATGAAATCTTAAGAAATAGTAAAAAAAAAAAATCAGTTTGATTGAGCATCCTGGAAGAACCCAAGTCTTTCCGGCAAAAGATTAAGGTTCTTAATTTGGGCACGATGGCTGTTCAAGTCTTTCTACTTGATGAGTTTGAGCTTGTATTGGAAGTACAGGTTCAACAGGATTCCGTCGTTGTTTAAAAAAAAAAAGGGGATTCCGTCATGAGTTGTATTCTCAGTTCATATTAGTTATCATCTTTCTATTTATTTGATAGTGGAATTGAACAGTCAATTCATACCATCCTTGCTTAGCCCTTTAAACATGCTCAAATGCTGATTTTTGGCTGCAGTTGTTCAATATGAAGCGTGCTGAAAGGAACCAACCCAGGAAGGATGGCAGCATCAAAATACCCAAAACTGTTACTCTCTGGTGTGCTCTAAGTGACTTGGGTGTGATTAGGGTTGTCATCTTAAACCTTGATTCTGCTCTGTGGACAATGAAAACCTTATACTTCTATTGACGCAGCACGCATGTGATTTTTTGTTTTTAATCTGTAAATTCTGCAATATCAAGCCCATCTATACCCATAATGGTATAAAAAAGCCACTGTGGTGTGAGTGCATGTGTAAAAAGAAAAAAAAAAGCCCATCTATACTCATGGGTTCATCCCATCACCTAGCTGCACCCTTCTCCTGGTGTGAGTATGCTTATATTTCTTCAAATTCTGAACGCAGTGCCATATGACAGTGTTACATGTACAGATAGGACAATGGCCCAGTGATCTGGATCGTCTTTCTGTTAGGAGCTACTGTGGATGAGGTACGGCCAGATTCTCTCTGACCATTCAAGTCCCATTTTGTTGGTTCACACAATCATCGTCGTCGTCGTCATCATTGAAGCCTTTTCCCAACTAATTGGGTTCCCCTACATGAATCTTTTTTTCTGGAATTTCTGTATTCCACTCTATCCATTTGGAATGTTGTATTCTTTGGATTTGTGTTGGAAGTAATGGTATGAGTTTGAAACCAGCTGTCAGCCTGATGCAACCCTCCTTTATGCGGGCTGGGGACTTGCAATGTGTAACGCCCCAGATTTTCGAGATTTATTTGAAACTTTTTGAAAATTCATTTTTAATTTATTTTTTATTAATTATCGCACATTTACTGTTGATTTGCGAATAGCGGGACATCCGTAGGAGATCCGATAGGGGACCCTTTACAAAAGTTGCTTAGAATGATCTCATAAACATCGTAGAAAGATCAGATTTCAAAAATCACGCACTTTTCAGATAATTACGAAAATGCCATTAGTTAAACTTAAGTTAAGACGTCATTTTTAAGTATTATAGTTTTCGAAGATCACTTTCACTTAAAACCCTGGATCTAAGCTTTTGGGCACATATTAACCATACACATCAAATTTCAGCCCTTAAATCATAGTAGAAGTGGTCCGATTGTCAAATCAGCCCCTTAACGCTTGATTTTCATCTCCATCAAGTGAGGAAAGTAGATGGTTAGTCGTAGTCGAATATTTCTCTTCATATGAGTGACTTGAATCGTCTTTATCATGGACCAATAGTGTGATTTGAGTGCCCCACCTTGATAAGCATCTTTCTTATGCGCGAAGTTATCCCGTTTTAGAAATTAATGAGTTACCAACTCTTTTTAAATCTGAACCTTTCAATTTACCCACTTCTCACCATCAATCGCTTCTCAAATTTGGACCACTTATTATACTCATATGACTACAAGTTTATACAAAGTTTGGACCCCGATCTATAATCCTACACCGTTGAATCACAAAGCCAGCCCCTTCCTTTTCCGCGAAAAGTTGAAATTTCAGATCTAGGCATTTCTCACCATCAATCAACCACTAAAATTTATACAATTGTTTGCCTATCATGACTACATATTTTCTCAAAATTTGGGCCCTGATCATCAAGCGTAGACCGTTAATTGAGATCTAGCCCATTTTAGCACCCGTTAGGCCATTTTCAAGGATCGGCCAATCTAGAATGTGGATCATCAAGAAATTTACGTATTCTGACTCTACTCTCCGAGCTTAATAAGATGAACATATTAGAATTGATCATAGATCATCCGAATATTAAGATTTGAGAAACCCACCTCAAGAAGTTATTACACAAGACCTCGCGTGCACATCCCTCTCCATATTTCTACTACGCACCTCCAAATCCTTCTCCTAACCCTAAGCCTCCATGCCCTAGAGAAAGAGATAGACAGAAAGAGAGAGAGAGAGAGAGAGAGAGAGAGAGAGAGAGAGAGAGAGTTCTTTCTCATATTTTTTCAGCGGCTAAGATCTTCTACAACCCTCTTCTTCTAAGTCCATCCTAAGGTGAGGATTTTCCTTCAAGCCTTTCATTAATAATATCATGATTATCATAAGTTTCTTTTGTGGCATGTGAAGTTGTTTTGTTTTGAATTACTTATCCATATAACATGAAGTTTGATGTGAGATTTGTAATGAATATCATTATATGGTGATGTGATTCCTTTTTTTAGATTTTGGCTAAGAAGAATGTGTATTTGTGTTATTTATTTTTGTGAAATCTATGCCCTTATTTTCTTAGTCCATATATTACAAGTAATATTGGTTTTCATATTGTGATATGAAATATGTGTATAAGATCATCATATGGACATCCCATTATTGTATACTCTTTGTCTCTAAGTTGGTAAAATTATTCGATGTAGAGAGATGGAACCCGTGAGAGGTGTCCATGATGGAAGAATATATCTTGACTTAACTGAGAGAATGAAGTGATTGTTTGTTAATGGATCCTTACATGTACATGATGCTTGATTTGATCCATTTCCAGTACATGGGTATTTTAATGAATTTGGTCATGATGTACAACATTGGCTTTTTGGGACATGATGAAATCATAAAACGGAACAATGAGTGGACACTAATGGTATACAAATTCTCATGAGCCGGGGTTGGTGCTATGGACACTAATCCTGTGCTGTCGGCCTATGCTGGGTTGCTTGCGACTCCCCATAGTGACCATTGAGTTTTATTTAAATTGGTTGTATGCGAAAACACTTAAATAAAGGTGAAACTAAAGTCATGCATTCACTTGGCTCCATGTGGGTGTACGGAATTGAGAATAGGCTAGAGCGTCCTACTTCTCCTGTACACTGTCACGTGTAGATTTGGGCTATGAGCGTCCCGTTTCTCACATGGTCGGGCAAAACTATGGGCTTGTGCGTCCCAGGAGCCTCTGGTGACTAGTGGCTAGCGTGAAGTCGTAACAGGGAGTCTCCCACTTCATGTATTATGATTTCTAGCCAGGGTACCTTAGCCAGAGCATGCATTCCATGCATCGCATTAACAAAGATTTTTACTTGATTGTTTTGTTCGAATAAAGATATTATTGTGTTGCTTTACTCTGAGTTTTGTACATTGTTATTCTTGATAGTCTTGGAGGGAATATTCCCCACTATGATAGCGTTTAACGCTATCCCAAACACAATTTAGGTGATGCAGGTGAAGATCCAGGTATTGAACCCGATTTTTAAGGAGAAGAGTTCCATGGTTCGTATAATCACATGGCGGACGACGATGTTAGAGAAATTTATTAAATATTTATTTTGAGTAGTTGATACATTTATGGAATTGTAATAAGTCTTCAATATAAGACATGATTTTGTATTTTAATTAATCAGTATGGATATTGGTTGGTTCCCTTATTTAAACATTGATGATGACGTAGTAAGTTTGATAGAATAAGATGATAATTGTTTCCGCCATTGTGCTTGAATGCTATATTTTATTATTTGACAAATTAGTTATTCCATAAGTTACTTGGGAATTCGACTGTTGTGTTATACACGAAAGTCGAAAATCTCGGGACGTTACACAATGAGAGCATAAAACTCCCACAGGCGCAATGTAATAGACTATTACATGGGTTGATTACAATCAAGCATTATCTAATAGTCTATTACATGGTTGATCACAATCAATGAATTTGTGGGTGCACATAATCGGGTAAAAATATAGACAGCAGAAAATTCAATCTGAAGAACATCATCTGGATGGCCAGGATTGGGTTGTGCCTCGTATTGTTCTTTTGGGCTCCTCCCATCCCATCTGTGTCAGTCTATAACCAATTTTTATTCTCATATTGGATCTTAGTGAAGTACGTAAATATTTCTGTTATTTCTGTAAGTTTTTATTTATTTTATTTTTTCTTGTCTGGATTACATGATTGGTTCTGTCAGGCCAAAACTAGTACCATGGGAAAGGGGCTTTTGAGAGCTTGGTTTCCCCACTTTAAGAAACAAACTGGAGGCAATCTGCTCCAAGTACATGCATCACCAATTTTCTGTTAGAGTCTATTTGGTTCACCAATTACCTCAGTAATGTAAAGGAAATGTGTCATCATTACGATTTTATCATTGCCAAAACAAACACGAGAACCATTGGTCAAATGTAGACATATTTAGGAGATAGGTAAGGAATTTGTAATCATTGCACTTTTTCATGGCATTATCGGGAAAATCTCAAATCTAAATAAGTTATCAATATATTTTGGTGATGATTTGACATTAATGTGAAAATGCCATCATTATGGTTTTATCATTTGCAAACCTAATACGGGAATTGGCAATCAAATGCAAATCTTGTCAAAGAGGTAATTTTGCACATTTTCTTTACATTATCACGGTACTTGGTGAAACAAACAGGCCCTCAATATGTGTGGTTTGCTGACCTCATGCTAGACATCGCATGCATAAGGTGGCCTCCACCATGACGATCTCCATACACAAAAAAAAAACAGTGTGGTCATGTGGCCATTGTCCCAGTGGGACCTGTGATATGCAATGCTCAGATGTTATGCACGCCGAGTTGGCACGTAAGCATGTGTGTGAAGGGCAGCTAGCCATCTTGGCCTAAATGCTAGAAGTGGCATCTACTGGAAATTCTTACCTGTCCGATCAGCCCTTTTGAAAAGGGAAGGGTGGAGGGGAAAAGGGTGCAGTAAATGACATCCACTGGGCAAAGGTCTACTTGTAAGATGGTTAGCATCTTCTGATCAATGCAATTCTTTTGTGATGCGCTGCTTCTAAAATGGGCCCTGCAAGATGGGCGAAGGTCCAATGCTTACCAATGAAGTACAATTTTGAACATGCGGCAGATGGAGCATGGTCTTCATAATAGCAAAGGTAACAGTGTAATTGCAAACCTATAAATTACTCATGGCTGAAACATACAGCAGTTCTCTGTTCTTTCATTCAATAAAAGAAGAAAAAAAAAGAGGCCATCTATCATAGAGAGAATCCCTTTGCGCATTGGGGTTACAATATTAAGCCATCTAGAAATATAGATATATAGGAATGGAGAAAAATTGCTGCTTTAGATCTTACTTGTAAAACTGCTACACCAACTGCAGGTGGGAGAAACCTATCTCTTCCAAGCGGCCTCAATCCACCCAATGCGATGCTAAAGCCATTCAATTTTCGCATTTCATACTAGAAACCTATATAAGATCTGAAGTAAAGAGGAGCGTTACCATAGCTAATGGCTGATAGTTACATTCTTCTGCTATTCCTCCTTCCCCACCATTTCTTCCTTACCTTGTTTGCATTTCCTTCCTCACTTCCCAGCTTCTTAAAAATCACCTTTGTCTCACGCAAACGCAGATTGTAATCCTTCTTCCAAGTCTCAAACATCTGCTTCAACCTCCGCAGCTCTTGGTCTGGATTGAAGTTTGCCTCTGCCTGCCCTGATTTCACTTCCACCAAGAACTTGGCGTCATCTCCAAAAACCTCAGTCCGCTGCTCAAATTCCTCCTCCATGTGGCTGATGACACTCAGATCTGCACATATTTCCTTGTCAATGTCCTGCGATTGAGACCTCACGCTATTGTCTTCTGGATTATTGATTCTGATGTAGTTATTGTTGATGTCCCAGGTCAAGTCCTTGCTGTCACCCCTGCGCACTGGCATGTCAGGTTTCCTTTCTGCGTCATTGACAGCAGGGCTTTTCTTGGCAATGGCAAGGCTAGACTGCAGGGATCTCATCTGTTTCTGCCACACCTCTTCCATGGATTTCATCTTCAACTCGTACTGGGACCACCGTCTCTCGTACTGCTGGAGTCTTTGGCGGAGTGTGCCACTCTCTTCTTCTTTTGCTCTTAGTGCCGCCTCGGCCTTTAGAATTCTCCTCTGTAACTCTGGGAGTACGGACGGCTTCACAAGAATTTGATCAGGCTCGGATCCCTGGTTTAAAAATTTGAATCTTAGTTCAGCTTCCTGAAAAGTCAAATGCCCGTTTGTGGCCGATGTAGAAGGAAAGAGTGAATGGAACAAAGTGTAGTTTGGCATTTGGTGACCCTTTTTTTAATTTTTTTGGAAAACCTTTAATAGAAAAAGTACAGTACTTTGTTTGTTAGGAGCAGTAAAGGGAATTTGGGTCTTATAAAGTTCTTATCTGTTGCACCATACAGATAGTGTGTCAGTTTTGGAGTGGACTGAGATGTATTCCAAAACCAAGCTTTCAATCCTTAGAGAAACATGTTACTTCAAATAATGTGAAACAAAGATATTAGTATATGTGCTGTCCCTTTGTCAAAGTGATGGTAATCCACTTCATATAGGAAACACATTCATTCTTCCCTTTTCTAGGTGAAGAGTGTTTGCGTGTACATGCCTAGATATATGTCATGCATACATATTTCCATGCAGGCCTCTGTGACAAGTACAACTTTTTCATCTTTCAGCTTTCTTGACGCTTGAAATTTATAATAAACATGGCCATGCAAGACAACACTGACTGAACAAGGCCCTTTAGTTTTGCTTAGAAAATATTCCCAAAATTGGTTTTCTTTTTGCTGACTTTTCGACATTCCCATACACAAGACTGGCTGGTATGTGTGCCCATCTCAATCTGCAACAACACATTAACATGGATGTACATGGCTCTATCTATCTCCTTTCTACTGAACTTTAGATGATTATTTCTGTTTTTCTTATTTTGTTCAAACGTTATATTTTATAATAGTATTAGAATATCAAGTGTCTTGAAGTGGTGAAGAAATGCATGGAAGATCACTGTTTTAATTTTTGGCACCATGAGGCAGTCAATGAGTCAACATAGTTTACTGGAAAAAGATGGTCAGTTGTGAAAAAATACCTTCTCTCCTTGAAGCTTCATGGTAGCATTGAGTAAACCCAAATCTCCCGAGCATCTTCTGACAAGACATCCACGAATGACTGGAAAACAAATTGAATATGGATCATCAGATTCATGTCACCTTTTAATAACTCGGGGTTCAATCGGATATTCGGATCTCCAGATCTCTAGTTTGACAGGGCCAGTCAGGAAAAAACTAACAATTTTATAGAGAAATTATATGATCCTGGATCAAGAGAAACAGCATTTCTTATAGGTGCGGACCATCTTTAGTTAAGCTAGGCCATTCATCTTGTGGGCATCATCATGGAATGGAACATGCCCCGATTATCTCTTCTATCATATGATTGGGGCTTGCAGTTGCAAAATCACAACTAATGGCCCAAATATAATGGACTTGCAATCAGATGGTTAGGATAATCCAGAGAGGGAGACTCCGTGTATATCCCATTCATGATGGGATTCACCATATGGATAGTTTGAATGCCAAAAGTGGCTCCCACATATACAGTCTATTGGGCCAAATGAACTGTGCTAGTTGGGCATATTTTGCATACCCTCCTTTGTCAGACTTCCGCAGAGACTAATTGACTTGGCTGCTTTTCTATTTGGAGTTTGTACTTGGAGCAAGGGAATCAAAGTTCAATTGGATGAATTCCAAACTGATTAGCGAACTTCTGGACAGGCACAAGCACTAAAACTTTACCAGATTGTATCACTATTGACGCATCACGAACATTTGTGAAACTTCTCCTGGTGATCCTGCATTTCATCAGCCTCTGTATAACCATGACAGCTCTGTATTTCTGTACATGGATTTTATATTCCCGCCTTGTTTTCTCCCCCCGAACAACTGTAAGCAAATAGGTGGAAGAAAAAAAGAAAAAACGTCAGAGGTCTTGTATCCCATATGAAGAAAAACAAAATCAAACAAGACATGGGAAATACAATACATGATTGTAGTGTAGCAATTCCTTTTCTAAGCTCCCTGAGATAACGGCGAGCCTTGTGACCTCTGAAACAGCTCTGTATCCTTAAAATGCCATGGAGAGTACGGTTTCTGGTCTCTTCAAGTACACCAATCTATAGGTGGTCATATTTTTTCAAGGGTCAGTAATAAAGCAAATAGCAGATGTTCTCTGACTACTACAAATAATCGAGGAGAAAGTCTGACTAAAACAAATAGTTGAGGAGAAAAAGCAAAGAAGGTACAATGGAAAATAGCTTTAAAATAGCAAGATAAAGCAATTATATCATTCATTTTAGAGTTGATTAGTAGTGCGTTGATGTGAAATAACGGTCATAGAATTAATATCATAATGCAATGTCATCACAGTTCTAAAACTTTGAATAGACCAGATGCATTGATCTTACCTGTCCAGTTCGAAAAAACAGTTTTGTATAGCCAACTTGATACATATCTGGTAGAATATTGAACTGGTGAAGAATTGCAACTGAAACACTGAGTGGATCTTGAGCTGCGGCATTCTCTAGAAGAAAACCATACCTGGTGGATTTTGTTTACTTATTTATTTTTTCACAATGGCAAAATGAATTTCAAACCCAGCCATGATAATGAATTAAAGGAAATCTTGGAATACATTGCCTTACCTTCTTGCAAACTTTTGGTGAGACATCCTGGTAGGATACCCAGACCTTGATATGCGAACAACTTCCAGGACCCCACAACATCTCAGCTGCTGCAATACCAGTTCCTGCTCATAGATGCCAGGAAGCTGCAAGTTGTTCGGCTTAATGCAACGTATGAAGTGTGGTGTTGTGCTCTCCAACTGTTGCATCAATTGGAATAGTTGGCCCTATACACCAATGGTTACAAAAGATATCACAGCTAAATAAAAAAACTAGCAGCTTTATTATACCCACATATGGGATCTCTTAATAATATCATCAAAACGTCATGAAATGTGGTCATGATTTTTCTTTACTGATGCTTGCATTTGAAATTAAAATGCTTATAGCAAGCATAATGTTGTTGAATAGTCATTTGAAGCATAGTTCAAAAACCTGAAAACTTGACTTGATTCAATATTCATCTGGATTGGGTTGACTCAAAGACTTGACCCAACTCGGCTCAATATTAATTATTGTAAACTGAAAATGTGAGGAATGTAAATAGATATTTAAAAATAATTAAATTTAGTACAAGTAATTTAGAAGGTAACTCAAACCTACATTGTTTAAGAGAGTTGCTTCCCATGGTTGACATTGGTCGAATCCCACTCCCACCTCGTTTATGTTTAATAAAACCATGCCTTGAGGTGAGTGACTCAGTCCAAGTCACACTGAACTATGTCGAGCCAACCGAGCTGTCGAGTCAACTCAACGATACCAAGTTTACCGATGACTTAGCTTGAAATTTCATTGAATCAAGTTGACTCGGCTGAGTTTCGAGTCAAGTCAGCGAGTTTTGGAACTATGATTTGAAGTGCTAAGAGCAGTTTTTTGTCAGTACGTGATAAGATGGCCTAAAAATGCAATTTGATAATCATATTGAAGTCTCTAGTTTATTTATTTTCATTGACTTTTCTGAAAATGAAAGAATTAGAATAATGGTTAAAATCTCTTTCCATTGGCATCTATCCTTTGGCATACAATTTCAACAACTATTTTTCTATACCCCATTATATGTTGAACAGTTCCCTGAAGCATGGTCCCAAAATTTTATCCTGATTTCATACATCTGTTGATATCACTGATCTGCTTGCTCCAAATAAGTTTGTGGAATTAATATATCAGTTCACAGATTAGATCTCTCTTACAATTACTAACCAGTGGTTACCCCTTCTAGATGTCTTTGGTACTAGGAAATATGTTGCATGCACATAACCATTTGGATCTCCTCCAAACTGATAAGAAAACCCATATAATGATATAACCCCTCGATACTAATCATTGAAAATCAATAAAATACTGCCAACTGCTAATTTGGCACACCGATTTTTATAATCTAACCCAATTGCCAATTTGGCACACAACGATTTTTATAATTAGTGAATGGTTTCCATATTTGCATCATACACAGTAAAACATAAAAGCACATGTACATTAAGTGCTAAACAGGAACTAACTCATGGTCATCTTTGTCAAAATGGATGCTGTTGAAGAGTTCCAATGAACCCTTTGCCTCATTAAAAGTAAACCCAGAAACTTGAAGTACCTTGAACTTTGTGGCAACACTTAGCTTTTGGGAATCCGCCGCACTGGATCTACTATGTAAATGACCCACTGGCTTCTCAGATTGAGTTAGCATATTGGATGCAAATATTCGAGGAAGGGGGCATGTGCAAGAAGAAAGAAGTTGGATGGAATCTAAGTGCAAGAGATCTCTGTTCTTTTCCAGAAACCCACTTGTGTCGTACGTAACCTGAATAGAGAAGTAAATCACCAAACTGCATATTATCAAATACAAACAAAATGAGGTCCATTAAGAACTACGTAGCAACCTCCCCTGCATAATGACAGACGCTGAATGCTCTGCCTCTTTCTCCTCTAAAGCAAGAGTTGGAATTCAAGTGCTGCTTAAGCTTGTTGGCAAATGTCATGTCCGTACCATTTGGGAAGTAGATTCCTCATCCAACAAAGACAATAACCCTAAAGGTTTCTGCACCAAGATCAGAAGGAAAGTTAAAGTAGAGAATTCTAGATTATTTAGTTACCAAGTACTTAATGTAGAAAAACTACAAAATGACAGCAATAGAAAAAGGACCACATGGGAATTTATGACAAAAGACCCTACAGTAAAGGTGGGTGTGTTTGATGGGCTATCCACATCAAAATGATGTTGCAGAAGTTATTCATGCATGTTGTAAATTTATAAGTTATTTTCAAAATTATGTATGTTGTTTACCAATCATACTTATGTTCTAAGTAGAAACTGAGATCAGCTGCCTAGGGCATAACTAGCTAAAGCAAAACAACTTGTGACCTAAATGGCTCTTGTCACTTATTTCTACAAGAAACACCTTTGGTTATCCATCAAAATCCAATTGCACTCCAGCATTCACAATCTTGATTATTAACCATGGTTAAGATATAACAGTCATTAAGACCATGTTCTCTTGGATCCTATGCAAAGAATTAAAAACTCAGTTTTTGAGTGCAAACTGATGGAAGGACCAAAACAGGTCTAACACTAACTTGTCGAAACTGTTTCAACTTACAATGGCTCATCAGCTAAACTTGGTCATCTAGAAAATCTACATCTTGGTGAGTGACTCGGTTTGTTCTCCAGCTAAACCGAGTTGACTCAGCTTTGGGTAATTTTTTATTCCATGGTCCTCTGTAATGAGGCCATGACTGATGACTTTCTTAGGATATTCAGAAGTCTTATATGTAGATCACTGCTCTGAAACCACTGGATGCATCATTAGGTTTTCCTTAACAAAATTTCCCATATTTTCAAAATTTTCCTCTTGAGCACCTTCCTTGAACTCCGAATAATATTATTTTCTTATCTTTATTTTTTCATATGATCAAGTCAGTGCATCAGGCGCCTTTTAAGTCTCCATGTTAGACACATCACATCCATGACTGAAACAGGTGCATCTCTTGTGTGAAACAAAATGCATGCCTGGGCATGTTTCACAGCTGGCATCATAAACCAAGAGCAACTGAAGAATCCTAGTTGAATGGCTTTACTGAAAGTCAAAATAAAGAAACATATTTTCCCTCCAGAGAAAGTGTTTTAAAATTCTTAATAAAGGTAAGTGTTTTAAGTAGTGAATAGTGTGTAGCATAGCATTCACTCCTTTGAAGTGTGAGGCTTAAGCTACCAGTGTTTTAAATAGCTACACTATGTAGCGTGTAGGCGTAGCTTAGCCTTAACGCTATGTAGCTTGTGAAAATAGCTTAAGTTGTGTGTAGTCTATGCTACATGATAATTTGCATACGCTACATGCTATAGAGACTATACGCTACACGATAACATTACAAGTTATTTTTCACTAAAACATTAAAATCAAATAATGTTTTCAATGACTTGTTACATTTTTCTATTTTCAATAAAAATTAGGTAATGTTTTTAGTGCTCTTAGTAAAATAATATAAGTAACATTATTCAATCAGTTTCATTGCTCTTTAATCATTGTCCTTTCTTATTACTTTAGGTTGCATTTGGTTGCACCAAATATCATGCAATTTTGTTATATTTCATTATTAATCAGGATAATTTGGTGCAGAATATCATGAAATTGGTGTAACCAGGCTCAACCTTGAATAAAAGTCTAGTAGTGTGTGGCTTACACTATCCTCTATGTAGCTTACGCCCATGCTTCAAAGGAGTGAGCGCTATGCTACACGCTATTAGCTACTTAAAACATTGTAAGCTACTTAGCGTGTAATGTAAGCTACACTCTGCTTCTAGATTTTTAATTCAGGTTGTGCTTGGTTGTGCCAAATATCATGAAATTTTATGATATTTAGCACCAAATTAGTCTCATTAACAATGGAACTTAATGACATTCAGTGCAACCAAACACTGCCTAAAATAATAGGAAAAATAGGTAAAGATTAAGTATAAAGGTAACTGATTTAATACTATTACTTATTTTATTAAAATCATTGAAAAGTTAAATCAAAAGATAAAAAAAGTAAAAATTAACTCGTAGTGTAAGCTATGTCGTGTGTACCATCGGCTATGTAGTGTGTAGCGTATGCAAAATTAGTGAGTAGCATAGGATACACGTGACTTAAGCTATTTTCGTGAGCTGCATGGCATTAAGGCTAAGCTATGCTCCATCGCATAAGATACACGCTGCATAACGAAGCTATTTAAAACACTAGCCAAGGTTTAGTTATTTTCCAAAACCTGTATGTGTCGCCCAACGTGTATTGGTTCTGCCCATGAATGATATGGCTGTATCATCCTGAAACAGCCTGAATGCCTGATACATATGCAATATGGGCTATATGAGAGGTGAATGATATGGTACCCAACACAATGATTTAAAACCTTGAACTTAACCTCAAAGGCACCACAAAGTTCAGACCATACAGCATGAGAACATATCTAGTGAGGCCACCAATGATTATTTTTGTGAAGCAGAAATTAATCTAAAATTGCCATAAGGAATTATAACAGATAGTTCAAATAGTCAAGCACACATACATACTTTCTCAAAAAGATTTAGGCAATGTTGGTTGTCTTCAAAATTAACTTTCCTCCAGTCTATGCCATCTTGAATATATTCCTGAAAAGAAATTGGGATGACATAATTTTTTTTTTGAAAATGATGACTATAAGAGCTAATATCAAAGAACTCCAGTTATGAGAAGCTTCATCGACCTTGCAAGAAAAAACTGGAAGGTATTTAAGAGGACATCAGCACTCTACATCCACAATAATAAGTCTGTCTCATGAAATCACATTTTGGCCTAAGCTAGTGAACATCAGCATGCAAGAGAGGCTCAGACTGATGAAATCAATCCTAATATATTTATATTAAATAGTACAGCAACCAGAAAGATGGAGAAATAAAAATCATGATCATAGCTAACGCTATCGCTAATCCTAGGCTTCTCATGTTAACATTAAATGGTGCTTTCATTGGAACTGCCACTTAATAACAGGCAGGAGCTTGTTTTTGGTGAATCATTTTTGACCCATTTTGATAGAAAAATAGTGAAAAATCTTGTTCTCAGCAATTTCTTGGCCTGGAAATTTTCTTGGGAGATTTTCGAATTTTGAGGTTTTTCTCAGGATATTGTCAGGAAAATCTCATGGAAAATAATAAAAATATTAACTATTTATTGTAATTTCTTAAATAAATTCAAATTTAAAATTGAATGTTTATTTATATAACAAATTCCTTAAACGTTATTACTATTTTTGGAGTTAATATCACAATAAAAATGCGATAGTTTAAAATTTGCAGATATTTTGAAAATATTGAAATAATATTGCAATAGTATCGTCAACTTTTGTTAATATACTTTTTTTAATGAATACATGTCAATTTTCAAAAAAGTAAAATAAAAATAAAAATTGCAACAAATACTTTGTGTATTTATTGTGATAGTTCTAAAATATCAGCGATATTTGTCAAACTGGATGGAAAAGGGGCGTTGAGCATGCTCCCCGATGCAACTTTCATGCTTCCCAAATAGCACCATTTTTAGACTGCATTCGATGGCATCACTAAATGAAGTCAAACGAAAATTTGGAGTTACATCCAAACTGTGCGTAAATGATGAGAAATGCACTGTTGCTTAAAGAGGGATGAGATTGGAATTTCAGTAAGGCAAATGCAGAGTTCTGCAAAGAAAGCCCATGGAGCTTGAATTGCAAGGAATGGGTTAAATCCTCATAGAGAGAGGCTTTACACAGATAGGAATGGTCTCTGTTTGGAAGTTTTTTTTTTTTTTTTTTTTGAAAGGTAAAACTACCAAGGTTTGAACCCTGAATCACTCACACACACTAGATTGTCTCCGCCAGTTCATCTAACGAGTGGGAGACTCTGTTTGGCAGTTTGTTAGAGAAAATGGAGAATTATGGATATTCAAAATGCATAACTGAAGAAAATGGGTTTTGCAGGACCATGAAAAAATTATGGCAAATTATGAAAAGTATGTTTCTTCTCCCAAAATAATTCCTGCTGTTGCCAACTAATACGTTAGATTTTTTTAATATCATTAAGATGCCTAATATTGGCATTTAGATTGATGTAATGTACAAGCTTGCAATACCTCTTGTTCCAACTTGAATAAATGGCGATTAAAGTGTTGTTGCAGCCTTTCATTCGCATAATTAATGCAGAACTGTTCGAAACTATTCTTCTGCAAAAATGTGTTATTTAACATGACATTTTATTCAAACAATAAAATAAATAAATAAAGACAACAAAAGGGCATAAGAAATATACATCAAAAGATTCAAACCCATAAATATCAAGAATACTGATGGATCTGCCCGTACGACGCTTTCCTACTTCCAGTGACATGTTGATCTGTTCTACCAGCCACTCGAACAAACTAGCATAGAGTGATTTTGCCAATGCATCTCTTGTGTCAATGGCCTAGGAAAAGGCAGTGGTTAGAGAGTTTTATGTTGGACATACAAGAAGACTATTAATACAAATGCTACTCATAAGAATTTGAAACCTGTGATAGTGTAAGCTTTTGGACAATATTATCACTGCCAACTTTCATTTTACGAGTTGACAAAGCCAACTTTAGCTCCCCAATGCTGCATCCGATCAATTTAGCAACATTGTTTACACCTGAAAATAAAACATTGTATAAAAATGCCAGTGGATCAAGTGATTAAGCACAATAAGCATGAAAATACATATTCAATAAAAGGCGAATAGATATAATGCTATTTGCAAGCCCCAGTACAAATACAAAGCATTTTTCTGACTGGAAGTGCTTTGTTTATTTTCTTGATATTGTGGGAGACACAAGCAATCTAATATGCAACAACCATTATGAAATGTGTTGAATCATTGAAAATATGTCTGGTTTACCTCCTGCTATGGCATCTCTTTGCTCTGTCCATGTAAAGTATTCAGAATATGAGCAGACTTGTTCTCAAACCAACAAAATATTGTATCGTTGCATATTAATGTACCAAATAACTCATTTCACACAATCTAATTCATGGTGCATTTTATACTTTAGTTTTAATAACTAACCAGCTTTATTGACTCAAAATGTGATCTAGCTACTAATTTTATAGTAATACTTCAGTTTCAGTACATAATATATAGCTAAAGCTCCATTTGATGCTTTAAAAAATACATCTCAAGAAAAAGATACTCTGACAGTGGGCTCACAAGAGTGCCACCTTTTCATTTTTTTTGTTAATTTCCCAGCTTTCCCTGCATTATCATGGAGAGAAAATATACAGCTCCAAGCTGAATATTCTCTCGATGACAATGGGAGGAATGCAGGGAAAATGACAGTTTAAGTTTGGGGTTGTGGTCAACTGACCACACAGTCAGAATGTGTTTTACCAGGTACTTTTTCCCAAGGAGAAGAAAGCAGCCCATAAGGCAATGCAACCTTGTTGGATCCTCCATTCCTCCCTAAAGACTTGAGACCAGGATTGGTATGTGCCAACCAAATGCCCCTGCTGCTACAAGAAAATATTAGAAAAATGCTAGGAGTATTTCCCCCCCTCTCATTGAGTGCTTGGATTTAGTGTGGCCATTTCAAACACAACTTCCATTTTTTACGATTCAGCTTGATGAATTTACACTGAAAACAATTTGCAGTCATTGACCACTGTTGGAACATTTATTCATTAAATAGGGGTTTATTTGTAAATATGCCAAGTAGGGGCTTATGTGTATTTTCCACATTTACTAAGGTGCTATTTGTAAATCGGGGAAACCCTACATATAAAAAAAATAAGGAAAAAAGTGATGAGGACACAAGACCATTTAAAGTCTATTAGCGAAGAAAGCGCACGCCACAAGCATCTTCCTTGTGGCTAGGCGACTATTGAGGAGCATTGAAGACCCTATACACATGATTTGACACATTGAAGGCCCTACATTGGAAGGACGTGTGTGTAGGAGGAAGAAGACCTGTTGGATAGTTTTTACTGTCTTCGGGCGCCCGA
Source organism: Liriodendron chinense (assembly GCA_003013855.2). NCBI lineage: Eukaryota > Viridiplantae > Streptophyta > Magnoliopsida > Magnoliales > Magnoliaceae > Liriodendron > Liriodendron chinense. Next base: position 14,193 of record PVNU02002010.1, on the reverse strand, counting down.
CCACTGCCTTCGGGAGCCCGAACTTCTGCGCAAATTAGTTTTAAGTTCCGTTTTTGCTTAATTTTTAGGGGTATTTTAGTATTTTCATGTTTTCTTATTGGTTATTTAAGAGGGTTCAGCCCTAAAAACGAGATTAGTTGATTATTATTAATGAAAATCTCTTTGGTGGCCTCTCTCTCCTCTCTCTCATGGAATTTCATCCTCTTCCTTAATCTTTGTCTTCTCTTTTCTTCTTGTGCCCCTCCAACTTCTTCCAGGTAATTTGTCTTTCTTCCCCTACATTCTAAACCTTGGTTTTGTTAATTCCCCTATGATCAAAATCTGAGAATTAATCCTAGACCTAATTCTCCAGATTTTCCAAATCCTTAATCTAAGAAACCTTTCTATTCCTCGGACTAGTGATCCCCACTGATCGATTGGGTTAAGACCATGCAAGATCGGGAGGTCCTATCCCTCGCCAGATCCAACCTAAGCGATAATTGAATTCTACACTTCATGGTTGTGATGATGGCCCGTTCCATTGCATGTTTCCTTTATGATTTTCTTAGTTATGATGATGGATGCTGAATTTTTAGATTGTTATTGTCTTTTATTTGTGCTGGATTACTTGTGTTCATGAGCATGCATCACAGTTAGGGCATCCTACGTCAAAAAGGGTGGCTCACTGTTTTGGAGAACCCTCTAATTTCATCTCGTTCTCTCTCTCTCTCTCTCTCTCTCTCTCTCTCTACAAATTAACAACTCTACATGGTATCAAAGACTTGTTTGATCAGATCAAAGGGAGACTGAAGACCTATACAAAAGGAGGATAAAAGCCCAAACAGTTTTTGATAGAGGGGCCTGCGGACGTTGACGTCAGCCGTATTGCCCTGTACAGATTGGTTCGGCACGAAACCTACGCAACCAGGTGCGGCTATACATGGGAGGAATTATGAAGATTTTTTCATAATTTTCTGGAATCGTTTAATATTTTTTTATGGATTTTACCAATTTTTCTGGAAAACGATTCCAAATCCTCCATTTCTTAGATTTCTTCTGAATCAGTGGTTTATAATCCTTGGAATTCACTTATTATGGGCTGTTTTTTTATGATCTATCATATGATGCTACTTTCATGCCATTTCGAAACTTTTTTTTTTTTTTTTTACAATTTTTTTAGCAAAAAGGTGGGTTAGCTACCTCTTTCTGGGTGTTTTGGGGGTCCAGCGTATACACCAGACTTTGGTGTATATCTCTGCTGTTGCTTTCTCTTCAGTTTGTGTTGTTTACATTAGTTTGCATTTTTTCTCCACTTCTTCTTCATACATCCATGGATTCCAAATCATCTGGACATATCTCAGAGGGGGCCCTTTCCATTACATCTTACTAAATTTGATGGGAATAATTTTCTTTTGTGGTCCCGAACTGTCAGCATGTGTGTTACTGGCAAGGAGAAATTTGGATTCCTTAAGGGCACCTCCAAGAGGTCGTTTACTTCTCAATTTGGTGATCTGTCCAGGATTGACACATGGGAGTCTTCCAACGCTATTGTTATGGGTTGGATCCTCAATTCTATGAAACCAGGTATTGCATCTTTATATTTCTTCTATGATTCTGCTGCCGATCTGTGGAAGTCCCTCAATGTGACATGTGACCATATCCTACAAACCCCGTATATTCCAGTTGACTACTGAACTCTATTCTCTCACCCAAGAGAATTTGTCAGTGACAGAATATTTTGATGCTTTAAAGAGTTGTTGTGAAGAATTGAGCCATTTGCAACCCTTAAGTGAGCTTCCAAATAGACACAGTGCAGAGATTGTGAAGTTACGAGATGATGAAGCAAAAACATATAAATTTCTGGCATGTATCAAAGATTGGTTGGAAAACCGATCTACTCAACTACTACAAGGCCAAAAATCACTCAAGCTGTGAGTGTTGTTAGCAAGATCATGCATTCGCCAAAATCGTCACATCTTGAGGCTGTGTACCGTATATTGAGATACTTAAAATCATGTCCAGGACGTGGTATTCTATATGCTAATCATGGACATGTTCATATTACTGGATATTCTGATGCTGACTGAGCAGAGTGTCCAAGTAACAGAAAGTCAACTTTTGGTTATTGTACCTTTGTTGGAGCTTGGAGGTAATTTGGTGACTTGGAGAAGCAAAAAACAGTCAATGGTGTCTAAATCCAGTGCGGAATCAAAATATCGAGCTATGGCTCAGGGAAATAGTGATATTTTGTGGTTGAGATCTATTATAGTAGAGCTTGGTTTTCCTATCAACTTTGCTACTCTTTACTACGATAACCAAGCTGCCATCCACATTACATCTGACTCAGTTTACCATGAAAGGACAAAGCATATTGAAGTAGATCTCCATTTCATCCGAGAGAAGATCTCTTCCGGGAAGCTGTGCACTCCATTTGTCAAATCAACCGAGTAGTTTTTCTTTTTTTGAACGATAAATCAACTGAGCAGTTAGTTGACATTTTCACAAAGGTCTTAGGTCTCCTATGTTGCAAGCATTTGAGCAAGTTGGGTACGACATATATTCATACATCAACTTGAGGGGGAGTGTTAGAACATTTATTCATTAAATAGAGGTTTATTTATAAATATGCAAGTAGGGACTTATGTGTATTTTTTACATTTATTAAGGTGTTATTTGTAAATAGGGGAAACCTGACATATAAAAAGAATAAGGAAAAAGGGTAGCTCACGGTTTTGGAGAACCCTCTCATTTTTCATCTCTCTTTCTCTCTCTCTCCCCCTCCAAAATCAACAACTCTACAACCACAAAGGTTACACACTTTTTTTTCTTTTCTTTTTCTTTTTCTTTCTTTCATTTTTAATTTTCTTTATTTTATTTTTTGGTGAGAGAGAGAGAGAGAGAGAGAGAGAGAGAGAGAGAGATCTTAGTAATAAGAAAACAAAAGAGTTACATCAAAGGAGGGGGGAAAATCCCCAATACAAAGGGTAGAATAAAACACTTCTCGGTGTTACATCAAAGGAGGAACAAATCCCTAATACAAAGGGTAGAATAAAACACTCCTCGGCTAACGTTTCACCATGCTATTCACCTCTCTATGCACATGGATAAACGAATTGTTTAGCCTTGTGCCTAATTGCAATGTCGAGGAGTATAAAGAAAGCTTCCGAGAGTTGGAGAGATCTTCATCTGCCCAAGATATGAATATCCACAAGTCCCCTTCAACAATCAAGGACCCAATCTTAAGTTGTTAGGAAAAAAATCATACATTCTCTAAGCCAAGGCTTCCACTTTTTCACGGCATTTGGTTACACGTTACGTAACGTTTTATTCCCTTCATTTTAGAATGTCAACATACTTACAGGAATTGAGAAGCAAGAGAGATATTGGTGTATCCTCCAAAAGAGATTCCAAAAGTTTTCATCGTAAGACAATGTTTTTAAAAAAAAAAGTTATAAAATGGATGCACATGGCTTTAAAGGCTCAAAAGCCTTGAGGTGAATGGTGAAATTACACCTTTTGGATCAACACACTTGTAAAGGCATGTGCGTGCGGAAGCTTGAGAAGCAACTAGAATTATGGCTAAGTCCTAGAGGGGGGGGGGGGGGGGGGGGGGTGATTAGGACCTTTTGAAATTCTTTTCGCCTACTTACACAATTTAACTAATTAAACTAAGCAAGCAAGAAAACTTCGGCTTCCAAGCCTAAGTGGGTCTAATCACAAGACTAGCATATGGTTTAAGCAATAAGCTACCTAGTCCAAGCATGCATAGATAATCAAATAATTAAACAAATTAAGCTCCTAATCTATGCAACTATGTAGACTATGAGAATGGATCAATGAGCTGAAGTCTACACTACTTAGTGAAAGTAAATCTTGTGTGTGGATGTGCCTATCTAGTGCCTAGCATACATTCCTATCAAGCATTCATAATTAAGTAATTAAACATACAACGCTAAGATAACAATGTGCTCAATTCAATCACAAACACAAGCATGTATAGTGGTTCGACTTTGGGTTTACTCCACTCTCAGTTCAAGTACTCAACCCCATTAAGCACACCGGCATTTACTATACGGAGGTTTTAAATGAGGTTCACCTCTCAACCTTTACATAGAGGTTTTACTACTGGTCCACCTTTCAACCTTTACATGGAGGTTTTACTACCGGTTCACCTCTCAACCATAACGGAGTTTTGAACAAGGGCTAACTCTCAACCCAACGCACGTTCACTCCCGTGTCGGAGGCTCCCCCTTGGAGACTTTGTTTAGGCCCGACAAACGAGCCAAGGAGCACCAAACGCCCCTAGTCTTTAGCCCCGATTAACGTGCCAAGGAACGGCAACGTCCTTAGAGTTTTAGGCTCAACTAACAAGCCAATGATCAACAAAAGACCCTAGATCAAGTTTGACAAACAAACTTTACACTTAATTCCCACAGGGAAAAGAGTGGATGGACTCTCAACAATTTGACAACCTTTCTTATCAGATGAGCCCCTTGTTCAGCGCCGCTTCGGGTTGCTTGATCTCCGCTCTCCCGTGCTTCAATCCGCTCCCCTTTGCTCCCCCGATCGTGTTGCCATTGCGTTGTCAATGCCTCAGCTCCACTTGATTAATCAGCTTGCGTATGATGCCTTTGAGATGCCCAAGGTGATAGGAGGGTAGGTTTAAGATCTCTACAACTAATGGGAATGAGTTGCCTAGAGAATCTCACCTACAAGGATCTCATCATAGAGCTTTTGGATAGAAATATAACTATCAAGTTTGATCCAAACTCTAGAGATCAAAAGATGGTGAAGTTCATCTTCTTCATGAGCTTGGAATGCTCTATTCTTGTGTTAAATCACAAGGAAGATGCCTTGCTAGGGTTAGGATATAAGCCTCAAATGGTCTCCAACATTGTTGTCATATGCGACCGCATATGCGCATATCCATATACAAATTGCATATGCGATCATGGCACATATGCAATCGCATATGTGGCATATGCGAAAATATGCGATGTATGCGCTCGCTTACAGCGTATACGATCGCATATTGGCCATCGCACATTATTTTTATTTTATTTTTTGTAAAAAAATAATTTTTTGCCTATAAAAAGGCTTCCAATCCTCCTCCATTTACAATATTCTCACCCCAAAACTCTCTTACTCTCATATTCTCTTACATTTCTTAATTCCAAGTGGTCTTAATCTCTCTCTCTCTCTCTCTCTCTCTCTCTCTCTCTCTCCTACATTCCCTCTCTCTTGGAAGTTGGAAGATCAAGATTCAAGCAATTTCAAGTTTCAAGGAAGATAGCTTGTTGATTTTCTACAATAATAAACAAAAAGCTTGTTGATTTTGTTGTTACTTTTTACTTGTTAACTATATTATTGAACGTTGATGACTTGATGTTTAAGTCATTATTTAATTGATTTTATTTATCTCAAATGTATTTTAAATTTGAAAAATTAGTTATATGTTAACTTAGGAAAGTTCTCCTCAATTTCTTATATTGTTTTTACATTTTTTTTTAATTTCCCCAATATTATGTTTTCTTTTTTTAAATTTTTCAAAAAAAAAAAAAGCAGTCGCATATGCGATTGTGCGATCACATACGTGCATAGGCATATGCGATCGCACATGATCGCATATGCGATTCAACAACATTGGTCTCCAACAATGGTGGCTTCAATCTTCTCAAAATCCCTCTTCTTACCCAGAAAATCGAGCCTAACCTTTATATAAACAAACCCCCAACGGCTATAAAACGACTCTATTCCGATCGGTCGTCCCTCAACTTGACCAGTCGGACTGAGGTCCTCAACCGGTCGGGTGACCAGTCGAATTCATGGCCTGGGACGAAAAAGCACACTGTCCCATTTTGGTCGGTCGCTGACCGGTCGAATTACCCAGGGAACACAGCTTGTTCGTTGTCCCTTTTGGGCCTTCTGCCGACCGGTTAGACAACTGGTCTAAGGCATGAAAACTGCATGATTTTCAGTTGTGTTTTGCAGTAGTTCATGCAACCTCTAAGGCAATCCTTTAGGTGATCTTTTGGGACACCTAAGGCCAATCTAAGATGACTAAAGGTATACTTAATGGTCATGGTCATCTAGAGGTTATGGTTTTGGATAGGTTCAAGGTTAAGGCTTCACCAAGGCATCTCTTTTACCTGTTTCTTCTTCCTTGATGCGGCAGGTCCGTCTTGAGTCTTCGGTCTTCATCTTCATTAAGCTCAACTGACATTAGACTCACTGACCTAAGTAATTAACAATAAGGTGTACTAGTATGCCACAAAAAAGTGCACTAACAAAAGGTGTACGCCTAACCCCAAGGAAATGTGTAAAAGGCGCATGCATCACCTTGAGGGGTAAACTTCTTTCTTCTAATGAAAATTTCGAGACACTTTTAACTTCCCAAAATGGATCTTGAAGAAAATATAAGGCCCTGTTTTGTAGACGCCTAAAAATGAGTTCCTCTCATCTTAGTTAACAGTAATTATGTATTAGAGATCTTGATCTCTAATACATAATCATCGTTAACATAGACTCTTAATGTGTTAGAGATATTGATCTCTTATACATAAATTAGAGGAGCTCATTTTTAGGCTTCTACCAAACAACGCCTAAGGCTACAATCATGAATTATGCAATGTTCAACAAAAACTAAACGGCCATAGTAGGTAGCTTATTTTTAGCAAATATGTTTCCTCTTTTAAAGAAAAGGATTTCCTCCTTCTAGGAAACAGGATGCTACTGTTGAAAAAGGTTGCTTCTTGTACCATTTTTTTTTGTTCTAGGAAACACCTCTCCATATAAGACAATTTCTTGGAAAACCAGTATGGAAATACAAAAAGAGTTTATTGGTAACTATATAAATCAAATAAGACGAGTTCCATCCCTTGAAGCTTGACGAGTGCCTTGTTGACGTAGGGATGAGCGTGAAGAGGAGAAAGATCACCGTCCTTCTCAAGTGATTGAAACCTTGAATACGCGTATTTTCTTAAATCCACAAGAAAATAAGAAGATAAAACTAGAGTTTTTTATCGAATAATTTGTGTAATGTCCTTGATTTTTCAATTACACCATTAATAAAGAAAAAATAAAACCCTAATTCATAGTGACAAAAAATAGCAAAATTCTAACCCTAATAAAAGTTACCCAAAATAGTAAAACTCATTTAAAGCTTAATTTGCCAAAAAAAGAAAATCTAGCTAAACCTCATTGGAGCAGTCCTAGCATGATTAAAAGTAATTTCTAAAAAAGAACGAAATCTAAAACTCTAAAAATAAGAAAATACTACAGAAATCGAAATTACTAAAAATAGTAATTTTTCACAAAAATTCCGATTTTAAACAAAAAGCGTGTGTTTTCTTGTGAAACGGACGGATGCGACCCACTATGTGTGTTTTCTCCCTATCCGGATTAAATTTCTTTGATCTGGACGCGCCTAAGGCCCAGTTACATCATGCCCTTCGTAAAGTTGGGCTCGGATCTGACGAATTAGGTGCCATTTGGTAAACTGAAAAATAAGGTCTGAAAATTAATTTAAGTGTTGAAAACTTAGAGTGCCGGATTTAAGTACTTATAGTATTGAAAAATCTGTTTGGTAATTTATCTAAAAAAAGTTCTAATATCTGAAACTAAGCACTATTTTCAAAAACCTGTTTGGTAAAAAATTTTATGAATGTCTGAAAATTGACAATTTGTCTTATTTACCCCTATCTCAATTTCTATCTTATATAGAATATAAAATCAAACATGTTATTGTTATACTATCGAATTTGGTACATTTATGTCCCATCTATATACATCTCTTATGTGTAATCTTTCGATTGATGTACCATGTACTACTCTTCTTGATAGAATAGTCATAATCCTCCAATTGGTTGACCATGACATCTCACATTAGCACGATATTAGGCCATTCATCTACAAAGTCCTACCTATAGCATGCTTTTGGATCAAAGAGCTTGAATAAAAAATATTTTGGCCTGAGAAAAATATTCATGCCCAATTGAATTAGTGGACTACACATGTAGAATTTTTTTAATCTTACAGGTGTGCATGCCACCAAATATTTATCATCCTTTGTTCAAAAAACAAAATACTTTCAATTATATATCCATGTATAAGATCAAAATAAAAGAAAGATTAAATTATATATCCATGCCTTCCTATTTTAGGGTAAGGCCCAAAAAATGAAACATACAATTTCAAGTGGACCAACCATAATAAACAATGATCATTGAATGCCCACCATTAATAACTTCTTAAGTTCCACCTGAAATTTGCATTTGCTTCATTTTTTGGACAATGCCCTAAAGTAATCTCAAAAAACAGGTGGACATCATGGATATACAGTGAATACATAAGGGCACCTAGTTCGTGTTGACGTAACAAAGTTCTGTGAGCCCCACCATGAAGTACATATCCACACCGTTCATCTATTTTTTCAGATCATTGTAGGGCATGAACCCAAAATTGAGGCAGATCTAAATCTTAGGTAGGCCACACCACAAGAAAAAGTGGTGACTGAACACCTACCATTAAATTTCTTAGGTCCCTCTATGATGTTTGTTTGCCATCCAACCTGTTGATTAGGTCATATAGACCTGGGTGAATGGAAAACACAAATATCAGCTTGATCCAAAACTTTGATGGCCCTTTAGAAGTTTTTAATGGTGAGAGTTCAATTACCATTGTTTCATATGATGTGGTCTACCTGAGATTTGGATCTTCATAATTTTTGAGACCATGCCATAGAATTATCTAGAAAAATTGAAGGACGGCTTCGATATGCAACACATATATCAAGGTAGGGCCACAATCAGCGCGACACCCACTAGCGTTTGTTACCAGCGCTCCCTTTTACTTGGATTATGTGCCAAGACATAGGCCACAATGTTGATGTGACAAAGTTCTGTGGCCCCACCGTGGTGTATGTTGTAGATCCACACTGTCCATTCATTTTTCTAGATTCTTTTAGGTCATGAGCAAAAAATATGAGGCGCGTCCAAAGCTCAAGTGGACCACACCATAGAAAAACAGTGGAGATTGAATATCTAGTATTGAAAACTTCTTAGGGGCCACAAAGTTTTGGATCAAGATTATATTTATGTTTTCCCTTCATCAGGGTCTGTGTGACTTCATGAGCAGATATGATGGCAAATAAACAGCAAAGTGGGCCTCTTTCAATGGTGGGTGTCACTATCCCACCGCTATCTGTGGTGTGGTCCACTTGAGCTTTGGGTTGGCTTTATTTTTTGGCTCATGCCCTATAATGATTTGGCTAAATGGATGAACAATGTGGATATAATTAACATACACATCATGATGGGGTAAAGAACTTTGCCACGTCAAGTAGGCCTTTACCCTTACCGTCAAAGCTAACACTTACCACTTAGTTGAGGGTAAAATTGCCATTTTGAAAAAGTTTTAACTCCATACCACTTACCGCTTTCAGTGTTTAGCATTAAGCCAAGGGATGGAAGCTGAAAAAATTTTCATTTTTCAAAGTGAAAATCAAAATTAAGCTCTTTATATTTTGACCAAACAATTTGAATGGGGAAAGTCACTGAAAACAGACCTTTTTAGTGATAAGTGCAGCAAATAAGTTTTACCAAACAGGCCCTTACTTCCACTTTTGTTTGGCCTTCTTCTGGTCTAGCCATGTTAGGAATGTATCTATGCCACGTCCTACGTCAATCCCCTCCATTTGGAAAGAACTCGTCCTCGAGTTATTCAACAGACTTGGCTCATGATACTCAATACTGGTTTGCCATAATGAAATTCCATGCCCTCGGGAGGATCAACAACATAGACGTCGATCTTCTTATTCCTTTGCTTTTTATATGTTTCAATTGAAAACCTCTCCTTGCACAGGTGAACTGGTACATTATCATCCACTTCAAACACCTTATGGCACGGATGTTTATAAGCCTCTTCCTTGGTATTAGACTCCTCACTCCTATTGTAACGCCCCGTAAAATCGCCTTTTCTAAGATATGAACACTCTTGGGCCCGACCTTCACCACTAATTCATTCCGTCAGCCCTAAAGGTGAGTTAGGAGTAAATCCCTCAACCCCCATCAGCCTCTCTTAAGTTCCATCCTCAATTCTCTAACATGTAGCCCTCATTTTGCAGGATTTCTTGAAAGTAACCAAGAGATTTAAGGTGCGGACCATTTACCTCTAGGTTGCCTAGCACCAAATGCCTTCAAATGTAGTTAATGTCCAAATTTTTTATTAATTTTGCTGTCATTGTTGTTGAGATGTTAGAAGCATGCCTATATGATGACTATGTGCTGAAATTTGCTTGCGTAGAACTCTTTAAGGCTATCATGCATGCTAGAATCATTTGTACGTTCATATTTATATCTCATGCTCTTAAATTATGCTTGATGTATACAACAATTTGCTATGATGAAGTGTTTTTCTATGATTTGTCTAACTCGGCAAATGGATGAGAATTAGGGACGGCTGCATGAGGCCGATTGCCCCTTTGGGACTGAAACCGTCGACGGAGGTAGAATGCGGGTGACCGGCTGTGGTGTGAGGACCATGCGGGCCACGGGCGCCTAAGGCCGACCCTCCGTCTTCATCTCAGTCGAAGGTGTCAGCCCGACTACGGGTTGGGCATGTTGTGTGTAACGTATCGCTTCTATTCGAACCTAAGTACCATTGTTACCACTGGATGGGCCCACTTAAAATCGTACGGCGATCGATCCCTAAGTCTCATGAGCCGGGGATGGTGGTATGGGACCTATGCCCGAGCTGTCGGCCTATGCTGGGGTGGTGCCTCCCCGTAGTCACCATTGAGCACAGGGTTGTTCTAGCGGCCCTATCAAATACCCGACTGATTGTTTCGTGCCAGAGCCCCGCTTGAACGACCAGGGCATTATTGTTAATTTGAATAACAAGCCCACACTTCTGAGTTATTATTTATATTAGTGGTTGGGTGACGACCCTTCTGCTTTGGCTTGGGCATGGCTGACGGGCCACTGTCTAACCATACTTGGATCGAGGGGTTACTGGCGATGAGATGCATTCGCCACGCAGGGAGCCAGATGGTCCCAGTTTGGCCTGGTGATAGAATAATGGTACGGTGGTTTCGCCAACTGGTTGGATGTTAAACCGGAATAACTAATAACTCGGCTAATCATACATAGTTCGGCATGGCATGCATTGTCTGTGCGGGTGAGGTGGTGGTGCCACTCACTGGCGGCTGTGACTAAAAACCAGTGTCCGGGCATGCATTTGCACTTCATGCATTCATGCATTAAGATTATAAGATGTGATTGTGCGACTGGTGGGGTGGTGCCCCATTCATTGGTGACTTGAGTCTATGCGGGTGAGTGGTGGTGCCACTCACTGTCGGTTGTGACTAGAAAGGTTCTATGTTTATGCTTTTGACTGCTATGTATGAATGTTCGTTTTATTACATACTACGCTTATGACTACTGTATACGTATGTTGTTTCATTACCTACGTTTGATGACATTTGTGCTTTGAGTAACTTAGGGAAATGGAACCACTGAGTTGATGACTCACTCCCACTTTGGGACGGTGTTCTAAAACACCATCCAGGCACTTTCATTGGTGCAGGTCCCTCATGAGCTAGCAAGCTAGAAGAGGCCCAATCAGACAGGTTGAGTGGATCCCTTCTTACATTGTTGTTTAACTTACTTATTTGTTGGTACGTCCCTATTTCATTTCCTAGCTTGACTTATCACTATGATTTGATGCCATATTGGCCAAACACTTGAATGACACGCATTGCATACGCATTAGTAACTCCCCGGATACTGGGGGATCGAGTTTGTACTCGACCCTTGGGGTTTCGGGGCGTTACACCTATAACTTTTTCTGGACATTAGCATGCATTGTCACAATCCGACGCGCCATATTTTCTATGCCGCAACACTTATACCCGGTAATTTTGGCAAAGGAACCAAATCGAGTGTATGTTTGGAAACATGACTATACACAACCTCGTTGTCGGTGGATCAATTTTGCATGTTGTTAAAGGTGAACTCTGCCTGAGCAAGAGCAAAATTCTACATAGGGAGCGATTCATCGGGAAGTCCATGCATAATCCCCTTGAACTCCTCAACACTAGTTTTAACTTCTCTGGGATGTTCGTGGATTCTACTTCTTTTTCCTTTGTAAGTAATGCATTAATCTTCCCCGTCTCCTTATATTTTTAACGAAATCTGGCAAGGTTATAAAAGACCACCCCTCAACTTTAAAAGTCTTCGGTTGATTCTCTGTTCTCATAGGGGCAAGGATAATCTTTCTACCGCCTTTAATAAATATAAATACGTTACCCTTGCCTCTATGCGTAGAATCAACATTATACTGCCATGGTCGACCAAGTAACATGTGACAAGCTTCCATGTCGACTACATCACACATTACTTCGTCCTTATAATATTTACCAATGGAGAAAGGAATTCGACATTGTTCCGTTACCTTTGTTTCGCTGACCTCCTTGATCCATCTAATCTTGTATGGAGAGATGTGCTTTCTTATCTTCAATTGCAACTTTTCCACCATTGTTTTCGACACGAGGTTCCCGCTAATGTTGTTAAATTGCATGAGTGATTGTATGCCATCCACCTGTGTGATCGTTTATATGCGATCGCATAACAATTTTTTTTGAAATTTTTTTAAAAATTATAAAAAAAATTGGGAAAATTTTGTTTTTCGAAAAAAATCATCCAAATCTACTACATTGATGTCCTCATAAGTTTCTCTCTCCATCTGTTGTTACATGTCTTTTCCGAGCATGCTTGTTTCATGTACTCCATGAGTTTCCTATAGATCTTTGGAGTAAACATTGGGACATGCTCTTGCATTTGCTCCCGATGTATACACGAGGTGTTGTTTATGCCGACCAATACCACCGTAACTTATGAATCCGCATAGGTCACACACTATATGGGACTTTTCACCAGCACTTCGATAGTGCCCATACTTCCAACTCGGGTTAGTTGACTTTGGCCTCAAAGTAGAAGATTGGGACGAAGACATAATGACACTAGGTAGCCTAGTAGGGTAGAGTAATTGACCGTAGTCCATAGTGTGTATGAGACCATGAGTGTGTGTTAGAGTCTACATACTAAACTAAATAAGTAGTAAGTAGTACGTACTACTGAGTATTATTTAGTATAATAAGCAAGTGCTAACTACTAAGTAGTAAGTAAAATACTAATATATAAAGTAAGTAGTAAAAACACTGAGAGAGAGAGAGAGAGAGAGAGAGAGGAGAGAGAGAGAGAGAGAGTCCTTGACTCTTGAGTCCTTGGAAGTTGAAAACTTGACAGTCTTGAAAGTCTTGAAAGCCGAGTCTTGATTCTTGAAAGTTGAAAACCTCTCGTCTCTTGAACGTGGAAGTCTTAAAGTCTTGAATCTAGATTCTAGATTCTTGAAGTGGTAAATGATCACACTCTTGGAATCTTGAATCCTAGAAACTACAAACTTCGAAATAATCTAGAGACGTTCAAACTTGAAATTAGACTAGAAACTTGAAATAAACTAGAATCTAGAAACTACAAAGTACAAAGTAGAAACTAAAAACTACAAGTCTACAATGACAAATTTATAAGTTAGAAATTACAATGAAAGTATGAAACAAAATAGAAAACTTTATTGGGACTTGAATCTTGAGTGCATGTGCTTGCCACTTGAGAGTTTTTGACTTAACTCTTGAGTTGTTGACTTCTCTGGAGTTGAGTAGTCATGAGTCTTGACTCTTGAGAAATGATAATTCCTAATGAAAGAGAATCAAGAATGATATATAACATAACACAAGTGGAATAGAGATTAGAAATTTAAAAATATTAGAAGAAGAGAGGAGAAGGAGATTAAAGAACAAGAGAATAAGAGAGACGAGAGAAGAGAATAGAGTGGATGATAGAGGTGATTCTTCTTGTTGCTTCGTGATTCTGAATCCTTGAATTCTTGATTCTGCCTTCAATAACTTCCAAGTGAAAATAGTAAAGAAAGAGATAAGAGAGATTAGTAAAGAAGATTAAGAGAGAATGAGGGCTTTAGAATGATTAGTGAGAGCAAAGAGTATGCATTGAGAGCTTTAGGATGTCTAGTTTGCAACTTGGAGGAGGGGGGAAGTTGCCATTTTAATAGGCAAATCTTCCCAAAATACTAAAAAAAGTTCCAACGGGCAAATTTCTGACCGTTGGAGAATGGTATGTGATCGCATACCATGCATATTGC
>PVNU02002009.1:0-21165 GCA_003013855.2 Liriodendron chinense | reverse complement strand
AAACTTGTAATTCACTAACAATGTTGTTAAGGGGCATGTTTGGATTGGAGGAATCCTTGGTGTGGTAATGGAAATCTCAATCATTATTTAATGATTATTTACCAAGGCACTATACAAATACGGATTCCATTTTTAGAGGTCTTTTTTTTATAGCAAGTGGAAATCTCATATTCCTCTAACAATAGTCACCTTGTATCTTGTACTTGAGAATCTAAACTATGGAAAAGGCAAATGATTGCTTGGTGGAATCGACTATTTTATTTGCTAACCAAACAACACAAAAGGGCACACCAGTGGAAAATCTTTTCCATTTCCCTGGATTTCCAAGGTTTTCCTCGTATCCAAACATGCCTTAAATTTAGCATGTTTTTTAAAGGCTAAAATTTTAGCATGTTGGAAAAAATAAAAAACAATACCTTGTTTAACAGAACTAGAGTTGATAGAAGTCTGTCATCTTAAAACCTAATATGAATATATGGGTGACAGAACTAGAGTTAATAGAAGTCTGTCATCTTAATACCTTGTTTAACAGAACTAGAGTTAATAGAAGTCTGTCATCTTAATACCTTGTTTAACAGAACTAGAGTTAATAGAAGTCTGTCATCTTAAAACCTAATATGAATATCATATTTCAAATAGGATACCCGAATCTAAACCCGCACCCTAGATTTTAAGAAATGGAGAATCATATCCTCGTTCTCATATCCAAGTCCATATCAGTATCCATATATGGGTGACAGAGGTGTCAATTCCTAATTAGATGGTTTGATTAACCATATGACAGATGAGGGTACCATTGGGTTGATGGTTATGAACATGGAGTTAAAACAAAACCATTGCTTTGAATATATTGTTCATACCGAGTAAGCTAGTGGGCATGCATGATTCATAGAATAGGCACACCAGGATCTGGATTCTGAAACTCTGCATGGTGGGTTCTCACCATTTGACGCCAGTAGAAGCTATACTGAAATACCACCATAAAAGCTTAGACTCAAGGAATTCTAATGGATCGCTCTTCTTTGGAAACTCCCGTTGCAAGAGAATCACAGGATTTTTTATTTTTTTTTAATGAGAAAAAAAAAAGTCACATATTGAACCCTCGGTCACCAGCAATGTGCCCATGATGTTTCGTAATGCAACACTTTTACAATTAAATACTTTGCCAGGCATGATAAAATCCCTTGGCCAATTTCCATTAACTTTAGCAAAACCAAATTTAAGCAGTGTTTGGTAAATTTCCTGTCCTCTATGCTGCATCAACCAATTCCTATGTGGCTGCTGCCATGCAATTTACAAGCAGTGTTTAGCCTCTCTCTAATTCATTTTTCTAGACCATTTTCTATTCTCTCATTACTCAAACAATTCTTAATTTCTTGTTAACCGCTCTCCCAAGTTTTTTTTTGTTCTATAAAGCATGTGTATTGAGGTTTTGTAGGGAGGCTCGCCCATAACACTCGCTGTTCTGCCTCACCATTGGGTGATCCAACCATTCGTCCAGTAAATCTCACCGTGGATGTCCTATATGGAAAAATTCTGATACTGATGATAGAGATCCTCATCACCATACATATGTTGAAATCTGAACCAATTTTTAACTCACCTTTGTACAGTTGGTGTGTAATTTTGAATAGTGAGATTTGTTTTTCCATGTAGTTATCTATGGTGAGAGCTTCAAGACAAACAGCCTGGATCACCAGATGTTGGGCAGAAGGGACAAGTCTCTAAGGAGCAGGCTGGCCTCCCTAGTATTTCTCAATACAAACGCGCATGCATGTGGATAGATAGAGAAGGGGAGAGTGTGTACTGTGCACACAGATTCAGAGAGAGGGCAATCCCTTTTAACTGCATTTTGTCAAAATTTGGATTTCAGTTAAATTTCAAAAAACATTACAAAATCTATTGATAGTCAAAATTACAGCCTAACCTGCACATTAAATTTTGAAGCCCTGTGAAGGTCTAGCCTGAAATACTGGCTGGAAACGATTGACGTGCGCTTATCCTCCAAAGCAGTGCCTCAGCTCATTTCATTGGAACTTAGGGCGTGTTTGATTTCGCATTGACAAGGTGTAAATACATGCAAATATGTAATTACTTACGTCATGTGATTCCTGTACTTGTTGACAATGACAGTTGTTGTTTTTTGTGCACTAGATATCAAGGGAAGGTACAGATTTTTTGGTGGGTGCCCACTGTGATACATGTGACTTAATCCACACCGTCCATCCATTTTGCAAGGTGATGTTTAGTGGCATGGACTCAAAATCAAGGTAAAAACAGAGGCTCAAGTGGATCCACGCCATCATGAAATAGCGGTGTGGATATATAGGCCATAACAAATTGTTTATGACCATGAATTTCCTATGGTGTGGGCCACGTGAACTTCAGATATACCGTATGTTGTGGGCTCATCCTCTAAAATATTCTGTTAAACCAGATGACGGCATGGATATGTTGACAGAAGATCACAATGGGCCCCACGAATCTATGGCCATCCTTCTTTGCACGTATTTAGAAGAAGTAATACTCTCTGTATCAAACAGAGGAAAATTGTAATAATTATCTACTTGCAAACACCCATTTTCCTGCATTTACACCATGTAGTGAAAAATCAAACACGCCCTTAAAGGTGACTTTCAATGTGGAATTCAGCAAAAATTACTAGGACATGAACACCTTTTGACTACCATGATTGACAATGGAGTCGTTACAAATGTTGCTGATAACATTGAATATGTGTCAGTCAAGTTCCTTAAATAGGAAAGCACATGGCAGAATATTGAATGAATAACTCCTCCTGATCCTCCAATTTACCAGTGCTAGCTTTCCTTTTGTGAAATTAATGGTTTTCGAAATAACATACAAACCAATAGATACAAAAGATTATACAGCAAGAAGCAAGGATTTGTTGTAGTATTCCCAATGCTCACAAGGCCTCAAAAATCAGTCTTCCACAATGAATCAATGAAGTCCACCTTTCTTTTAAGATGATAAGAAATTTTTATTTATCTAAAAAGAAACCAGGGAAGTCCACTAACATTTTCATCTCCTGCTGAATGTCAATGAGACAATATACATCTGCAAGCAGGTAGCATCTCATCTAAATGCCCACAAGTCTCCACAGAATCAAAATCTCATGATTTGACTATTACATAAAATGAGTCCATTGTACAGTAAGACAGCAATGCTCCTAATGAATCCAAGTGTTATTCACCATCGTCGTGATCTTAGCCCTCTCCCAGAAACTTGGGGTCGGCTACCTGGCCCCAAGATGACCCTTGTAAAGCTAACTGTTACCATGCCACAAGTCTGTAAGAACCCTGCCTGAAAGGCCAGATTTCTGAGCATACTGACAATCAAAATTCAGCTTAAGAATAGTCACAAGCCTGCAGGTGGCTTCTCTAACTGTACATGGATCTGTAGATGTTCACCCCAGAAACAGCTCAACCATTTGGTTCTCCAATCATGTTATCTTATCACCGCAGAATCCCCTAAACATTTTGCCCATATACCATTTCATAAGGACATATCAATGAAGGTTTAGTGACTCAGATTTTTTTACAGCTGATGAAAAAAAAATTTAACAACATGGCTGGATAACACTGCTAACACAAAATTTGTCTTGTATGTCCAAATAATCAGGAGTTAGTACACACCTCACTGATTTCTCTATAATGAACAAGAACAATATGGGTCCAAGGCCCTGCAAAACAAAAACTGTATTAAACACATGACTTTCAGAAATACTCACAGACACCAAAAGAGAAAAGGAAAAGGAAAAAAAGAAGAAAAAGAAGCACACTATGACTCCAAACAAGAGAATAAATTGTCCCCAGAAGATAAACTTTAACGTGGCAAAGTGGCTTAAAAAGATAACCAACAGAGGTAGTGTAAACATCTTAAAATGAAAGGATTACTACGAATTTAAGAAAGAGCAATGAGATTACTGCATGAATATCATATATTGTCGGGCATGACCTAGTAAAAATACAAAGGGTATATCATTGTCCATTTAATCATCAGATTACAACTTACAAGATCTTGAGAGAGAGAGAGAGAGAGAGAGAGAGAGAGAGAGAGAGAGAGAGAGAGATGGAGCCATACGATGAAACAAAAGCTAATGACATGACAAGGAGCATCTCATGACAACTCACCACAATTCTTCTAGAATGAATCGGGTGAATGAGATATGGAAGCAAAGAACAAAAAGGTTGATAAACATTAAGTTCTATATTTACATCATTGAAGTTTTATTAGATAAAAATGTGACTTTAGTCGGAACAAATTTTTATTAGAAAAGGAAAAGAACATGACATAATTTTTAGACTAAGACCTGTATCCAAAGGCCAGTGAGCTAGAAAAAGATGCCTACATCAACTAATTTTGTGCCAAATATACATCTTCACACCATGATAAGCAAAAGAATATCATCAACACAATAACTTCTACGTGTGTAGAATTCATTCTATGCCAGATATAGATAAAAGGTTTCACCAAAGATTCAGAAGATCCACCAGATAAAGGAGGACACTACTTTCCAATTGCCAGAATCTCTGTTACTTGAGCTAGGAATATGGATTTTGCCAATGCAGTAGCCAATTTCAAGTAACTAGATTGTGGAGAATAAACCTGTAGGCAAAGTACATGATTGGTGTTCATAGCCAAGAAATTAAAAAAAAAAAAAAAAAAAAAAGGGAGTCGTTAACTTTTATTGGGACAACAAAAAATCTGCTTCAAGACAAAAAGGGAATCATTAACTTTATTAGGACAACAAAAGATTTGATTCAAGGGCAGGCAGTCAATCCATACAATCAACCTAGCTTGCTAACTGAAACAAGGCCACTGTGGAGTTATAACAACCCTATGCAATTAAGGGGGTGTTTGTTTGTTTTTCCAATTCTTGTGTAATGCAAAGTAAATGAGCCATCATTAACATTTGACAGTATTTGTTAAAATAAGAATTATAGCACAACAGTCGAGAGTCAAATGCACCTGTAATAGGAGACAGGTAAATGAATTGTAATCATTCAATTTTACATTATAAAACTACCCTATTTACAGTGATGCCTGGATAAAACAAACACCCTAAGAAATGTCATCATTGCAATCGAATTCACTAATGTCATCAGAGAAGTAAAGTGGAAAGTAATCATTACCCATTTATAGCTATTTACTACAGTAATTGGAAATCAAACACACCCTAAAAGAGATCAGGGTCTTGGCCAACGCAAACACAAGGACAGCTGACTAAATGCATAAAAGGGCTTCGCCAATTTTTAGCAACTACTCCATGTAGTTATAAAGGTCCATGTTTGTTCAAAATAATGTCAACGATAGAAATGAAACCAAGATTATGAACATGCAAAGGACTGGTGTCATATAAAGGATGGAAATGCACATGAGACATAAATGGAAACTCTGCCTGGAATCGATGCATCAACTAATCAAGCTGGGGCAAAGAAGCAGGGTTTATGTTTAGTGCACAGCTGGTCAGAAGAAAGCCAAGCGATAATGAGAATTCCTGATGATGACGATGATGAATAATATGCATTTGTGGTGTTTAAGCAGTCAAACAATTTAAGATGGGACCGTTCAACAATAGCCCAATCTTTCGAATATACGACATTCAAACAATTAAAGAAAGCAAGCAATATTTTCCTTTTTACCATGAGTAAATATAACCAATTAACCAATGATTCGCTCACTGAAGAATATTTTCTTTAAGTTAGAATAATTCAAGATACAGGGCTAGGATGGAAGCTTTAAAAAGAAACAAGACAGGCAGACCAAGAAGTAAATAGCTACATGGAATCATATGCTATTTTGATGGATGAATAAAAGCTATATCAAGAGAGATTTGAATGACTCACGGATCTAGCATCCAATAGCTTCGCCTCTGAAAATTAGGATTCTGCTCTCCATGAGCATAATAACAGTTCAAAGCATCAACATTCCCAACCTAGCCACAGAACCATAAAGAAAATGAAAAATGTCATCCTAAAAGCAATCAGTATCAGAGAATTTCAATAAATAAATCAGCCATTGAACTCATGTAACAAAATATCAGCATGAAACCAGTAGTGGTGGTGGTCATAGTAGTGGTGGTGGCGGTGGTATTCGTAGTTATCGTAGTACTAATCATGGTGGTGGTGGCAGTGTTGTCACAGCAGCAGCAGCAGCCGCCGCCGCCCCCTGTACCATATAAGTGGCTGATGACCTCACAGACGAAGAGCATCAGAGACTGCTGAAAGCAGTGACATGATCCTACAACAAGCCAACTACGAAAGCAACCAGCAGCACAGAGACGTGGCTCAGGATCTACTCCCCGCGAAGATGAGCTAAGAAAAAGAAGACTAGTTGAATCACTGGATCATCACCAGGTAGTGAATATCGCTCTTGGATTATGTTGAGTGGAGAGATGACACCAAATACCTTCTAAGATTGCTAGAACTAGGGGACACAGCAATTATGGCCCTAATACCAGCAACAGTATTGTCCAAGTGCAAGTTCTGGTGGTAAACAGCGTCCATGGGATGTCTGTCCCCTTAATTCAATAGCAACTTTAACAACCTTCATCGGGATAGCTATTTATGCATTTATGTCCTTAATCATGCCACTTCTACACATCGAAGGTTCCACGCATGCTGATACTTCATATCACAATTACAGAGTACACGCTTCCAAGGCAAACTGAAGGAGGGAACATATAATCATAGAGACACACACAACGGATTCAAGAATAACTTTTGATTAATTAATATGATGGCACGCTTACATATAATGGACTCAAGTGGACTCTCAAAATGGACTCGAGAACATTCAAAAAAAAAAAAAAAACTATTACGAACTAAAGGAGGAAGCTTGGGATACAAGCACACAACTCTAACCTCATGCTAAGGAGTAAGCCACCTTGGGATAGTTAAGAGAGCTCTTATAAAGAAATTCTCTTGTAGAACTTGAAATGCCTCACCCTTTGAGAGCCTTGTCCTTATATGGGCCTCTAAAGTGATTTTCCTCATGTGATGACTAAAATCATCCATGTGAGTAGAGATTCTTTCCAATCATGGCTTATATCACTTGCCATGTGAGTGAAGAATCCAATCTCATTTCATCATGTCCCCTAAACGACATCCCAAGGACATAGTGAGCAATCATACTATTCCCACGTTATTAATTAAAGGACGCTGGTAGGTTTTACATAATCCCACTTTAAGGACACTAATGAATGTCACAACAGCTTTAAGGACTAAAAGACTCTTAGTAGGGAATCTTGTCGTCCCACTTTAACACCTAATTGGGAACACGGTTGTCACACCACCCTCTTTTAAAGACTAAAGAGCACTTGGTGGGAATCTTGTCATCCCACTTTACCCCTAATGGAGAACACACATAAGTAGGTGGCATTGTCATACTCCACCTTTAGCAGCCATGATCTTATTATACGATGCCACATTAATCCAACTTTGGCTTTTTTGAATGATCGAAAACGTCGGCACTTTCTAAAAGTGCATTAAGTCCAAACATTGGTCATTCCTTGACATCAATCAATGAATTAGCTAGGGAATCCACACCTAGTTTTAATTTGAAAGGACTTGCTTTATTGACCAAACAAAAAAGACTTGATTCAGAAAATCAAACGAAATGTTTGAAATTTCTCTCTGACATAGTTAAAACTTATCCAAATGATCAAACAATTCACAATAAATATATTGGAATAGAAGATATCGGCAAAAAGGTTCCTCAATGGTCATACAAATTGACCAACCATTTGGAAGAATGGGAGGAAGAAAATGGGGAAGAATCGACAGAGGATCTTGAGAAAGCGCCACGTCCATAAGTAGAGAAAGCTACCTAGGTAATGGTTATCTCCAGTAGGTAGTAGTTTATCCAAAAGTACTAGTACCCAACAGACATATTCTTGCATATGACTGAACCGAAAGCGGAGGTGGAAAGAACAGACCCAAAGCTAGTTTTTTTTTTTTTTTTTTTTTTTTTTTTTTTTTTTTTTTCAGTTTAAGTAGCGGCGATGGAAGCCACACCAGTGGTGTTAATGCGGGGAGGCAGGTTTGAACTTTCTGGAGGGCATTGGAGTTCCAAAGGTAGCGACTCGTGAGTATAAGATTCTTGGGTCTTAGGTGACAGATACCAGGCTTGCTCGGGTTGTTGCCTCTTCTGCCTCCCCACTTCAAAGTCGTTGCGCGCTAGCACACGCATACGTTTTTCAGCTTGCTTCAAAACGATTATAACTATCTATTTAAGTCAAAGGCGCTAGCGCTCATATGTTTTTCAACTAGTTGGGGTTTGGACGCGCCCTTTCTCACACCGATCAGGGTCCCTACGAGATGCTAATCCACCAAAAACGTTACAAGAAAAAAAGTACTCATATACGGAACGAGGGCAATCTGGGGAAAGCTAGA
Organism: Liriodendron chinense; assembly: GCA_003013855.2. Lineage (NCBI taxonomy): Eukaryota > Viridiplantae > Streptophyta > Magnoliopsida > Magnoliales > Magnoliaceae > Liriodendron > Liriodendron chinense. Next base: position 12,748 of record PVNU02002009.1, on the reverse strand, counting down.
CGATTAATGGGATGATTCATACTTGCTTTTCGTATCATTGGTAAAATAGACGGCTAGGGTTGGCTGCTCTCGACTGTTAAGACTATAATATTTGTTGTTGTTAAGCCAAGGAGAGGCATCGGGCAAATAGATAAAGGTTCAATATCTCTTTCAATAATGGAAATCTCATAAAGATATGAGAGAGAACGGAGAATTCCTAAATAATATTTGTTAATGCTCGCCTAATGTAGGTTTGATGTAGGTAGCTTATTATACAAGTCTTACTACAGATACAAGAAGTCTTAATCCAACAAAAATAGCTCAATGGATAGGCAGCTAATTATGGCCCATCCCTATCAATCAACATTATTCTTCTTTCTTTTGATATCTTGGTTGTCAGTTATTGATGTCTCCCAGTAGTCTTCATCAAACGCTCTCCTAATGTTCTTAAAGCTAAAGTTTATGAGGAGAGATAGGATTGTCAGAGTAAATCAAACCTTGGCCTCAGGCCCGCCCATTAGGGAACCTTTCGAGTGATCCTTTGATTGTGTGGGAATTGCTCCTTACAATGTACAATCAGTTGAGGAGATATGGTCGAAACTTGACAATAGAGTTCCGGGTGGCAAATGGCTCTTTGGTTATTAGGGCTAAATAATCAACACGTTCTCCTATCCAAACCCCGATAGAAAATAGAGTAGGATCTTCTCTTTTCCCTTCCCTTACCATGAGGATTGCTCCCATCTTGTGTCTGACACTTACACTTGTATGATTATTTCGAGAAGGAATAGGGATAAGAAATTTTCCTCTCATCTGTCAAGGGCAATGTTGACATTCTTCCATGACTGCAACTGATTACCGAATTCGGAGGTGGAAGTTAGCTAGTAGCGCTTTAAGATCCTTGTACAGGAGTGTCAAAATCAAGCTCTTGAGGATCCTCTTGAGCTGTGTAATACCCTTAGGTTCTTTCAAAGGCTCCTAAATACCCAAGATGAAGGGTGATTTCTTCAATGGGGCTTCCTCTTTGTGTGGGGCCTCTCTTTGTGTGGGGCCTTCGATCTTATCTTTCCTTTCTCGTAGAGCTTTCCCAATTTGAGTAGTAATTTCCTTGGCCTTATGATTTTCATAGAGAGAACCTCCAAAGATTATAGTTCAAAAGCTTATGCTCAGAGGTGTCAATCTCTTAGTCTAGTCTAAGCTATGCCATTTACCTTCCTCTGTCCTGAGCAATTTTTGGTGAACAAACTCCTACCCCTACCTTTTCTTCATGATTTGGGGATCAAGAGAGTGGATGATTTTATTTGGGTCTCTCCATCTTTCAAAACCATAGCCACCATCTTCTAACTGAATATATTGAGCTTGGTTTGTCATAGCAACTATTTTATGTTTGTTGATGTCACCTACTCTATTGCTAGATCATTCTCTCCATTTTAGTGCTTCAGTATTGCTACCGGTATCAGCACAACAGTCGCTTTGTGTCTTCTAGTTCTAGTATCAAAGCCATTGGATAGTAGCTTGAGCAAACAATAGGAGAAGAATCTTGCATGTCCCTCGTGTCCTAGGACCTTGCTTCCTGACTTGGTCTAGCCAGTGTTCAGGTACCTTAACGCAAACCTCCTCTTGAGTTTGGTTCCTTGTTCATCCATTGTAGAGGAGATAACAAGTGAAGTATCATCCTGCATGAGCCTAGAGTCACAGGACCCTGCTTCCATACTAACTTTATTCCATCCTTCACATGCATCTCATTTCACCTTTTTTGTGTTAACCCTAGGAAATATAATAGAAAGAGATTGCTCCTCCTTCCATTTTTCGGTTAAGGACACTATTTCTTGACTAAGCCTACTTTTACCTATTTTCTGTTTCATGTGTATGTTGTCTTTGTTCCACCACTACTGCCACTCCATCTACCACCAACTCGATCAAAGTGAACCGAGCAATCTTCTGCTTCGCCACTTTGAACTCTTCCACCATTAACGGCATGGACCTGAGAGACCAAGAGCAGTATACCAAGTTACCAACTCATCCATGAAGGTAGTTGCTGCATTGTCTAAGAACGGATGCTACCTACACTCTTGACTCAAAGACATCTATGTCCCCAAGTGCCTATGAGAACATTTTCAGTTCATGAACGTGCAACATTATGAAGTTACAAGGACTCTCCAAAGTGACCCTCCAATGCCGACCAAAAACCTTCAACATCTAGGTTTGAAACACATATCGATAAGTACTCCAAAAAGGGGTACACTACATGTACCTGGGTGACCTACAAGGTGGGACTTCTCTTGCTCACTAAGGGTCAACGTTGGAGCACATGCATCCTTGACTGACGGCATAAGAAGTTCCATGGCACACTCATGTAGTAGTAGAGTCATCACTAGCCAAAGGAGTCGTCTACTTCCATGTTTATCCTAGCTTTGGCAATCTCTCTATGAGATCTATATGTCACAAAGGGCTCCAAATCTATATTCACGAATGGGAGGTCGATATGCCACTAGCACCCACAATATCGCAATAGTTTGAACGAGGTGCTACCAGATCACCAAACAACCCCCCAACCTACGGTGGTCCACTCCTCACCATTTAAAGTCGTACTCCTCCATGGTAAATTCCATGGTGATCTAGTTGTCTCAAAGTGACTGCCAAAAGACTAAAGATCACCTTTTTGGAGTCTAGAGTCTTATATACAAGTCTGACTTGAGGCCATGGCTATGTGGGATGCCACGCTACTTGTATGAGCACTCGCGAGGTGGGTCTGAGACAAATCCAACTCGAGGTTCCTGTACTGCTCAATGTCAATGTGAGAGAAGAACCACCCCCGAGCCGAATAGGGGAAGGGGGTGGGCACAAGAAAACCATCTCTTCTTCACTCTAACGTCAACCCCCCCCCCCCCCCCCCCCCCCCCCCCTCGGCGATGCGTGGATCGACTGCTCCTGCCCTTAATAGCACTCCTCTGCCTAATAGCAAGTGAATGAGACAGAAGACGACGTCAGGCAACCCTTACCACATCAAGGCCCCCTGTAGTCTCTAGCATAGGTGTTTTGAACAAGAGCCAACGACCTCCATTGAAGAAGCCTAAGCCACCATCCATAACCATATAAGTGGCTGATAACCTCACCTAGCTCCATGTAGATGGAGAGCACCGGAGGATGCTGAAAACAACAACATCGTCCTGCAAGCTGAATAGGGATGGGACATTAATAGTTGATTATCCACTGAGTTGTTTGCGTTAGACTAAGCCTTCTTGCATCCGTAGCAAGTCTCCTACAACAAGCTACCTACATCACACCTACATTAGAGCAGCATCAACAAACATTATTAAGAGATTTTCCATTGTCTCTTATATCTTTATGAGATTTTCCATTATTATAAAAGTGGATCGTGATAATGCCACCATTCATGGCTAGAAAGGATGTGGAATGCTTCTTCAAATTGTTCGGAATAGCATGAGTTTGGTCAAGGTCCATTGGTCAATTCTTTTTATGTGGCATGGAGGTGGTTTAAGAAAGATTGGGAAAAAAGTTTGGCGCCTTTGTCTAGTAGTTAGGGATTTGGTTCTTATGGTTAGAAAGTAAATAATCGTTGCTCCAAGAATCAAGGTGGGCAAGCTTCAGAGGTTTTCAGTAGGGCGAAAATGAATGTGATGGAATGGGCAATTGCATCAAAGGCTATCGCCCATTTCCCTGATAGCTGGCAAGAGTAATAGCTTTTTTTTCCTTTCTCTTGGTTTCTTTTTTTTTTTGTTACGGCCTTTTTTAATAAAATCACCGATGTTCTCCATTGGGGTAAAGTAGAATGACAAGATTCTAAGCATCATTTACTCTTTAAAAGTAGAGTGGTGTCACAACCATCTTCTCCATTAAGCGTTAAAGTAGGATGACAAGATTCCTCATTATGAATCTTTTAGTCTTTAAAGTATCTGTGAAAACTTAATAGCTTTCTTAAAGGGGAATGACGTAGAACATACTTGTATCATTTAGTCAATAAAGTTGAATTGGAATGACTATTCACCATGTCTTGTGATGTCTTTTAGGAGACATGATCAAATGAGATTCTCCACTCGCATGGCAAGTGACGTAAGCCATGAGTTTAAAAAGAATCTCCATTCATGCGGATGATGTAAGCCACCACATGGAGGAACTCACTTTAGAGGCCTATATAAAGAAGGAAAAGACTCTTAAATGGTGAGGCATATTAAGATTGACAAAGTTCTCTATGAGACCTATCTTAACTATCCCAAAGTGTCCTACTCTCCCATTCTAAGGTTAGAATTCTGTGCTCATATCACAAGCTTATTTCCTTAAGCATGGTACGTATTCCTTTTTTATTTTCTTAAGAACGTATAAGATTCCACTTGTAAGTGTGTTGTCATATTATGTAGGGTGAATGGCACATGCAACGCATGTGGAAAGAGGAAGGAAGAGAGAGATTGGGTTGAGGGGAAGTCGGAATACACTTGAGTACCTCGCCTGGGTACCAATGAGATTACTTTCACTAAAGTGGCGTAAAATAACTTATCATGCATAAAATCCACACCATCCATTAGGTAAACCACACCTTTTCTGGCCTTGACTCAAAAAATCAGGCTGAATCACTCTCAAGTGGGCCACCCATAAAATTATACACAAAACCTCTAAATTTACATGGTAGGACCCACCTAGTTTTGAAATGCTATGATTTCGGGTAATTCTTTTCATCATGATGATTGATGAGACACATCGGATGAATGGATAGGATGGCATATAAACAATACAGTAGGCCCTAAACAAAGCTTATGGTAGGCATTCCATCCCAACTGTTTCCTATAGTGTGGACTTGAGTTTTGGATGATCATGATTTTTTGGGTCAATGGTTAAAAACTTAAAATAGGGCAATGTACCTGATGGAAAGGGTGGATCTAATGAAAGTTCCACCAATATGGTCTTTGTTTTGTGAAAGAATACCCGTAGGTATCTAGCTGCAAGTTACCCAAAGCTTTTGTGAGAGAGTAAGTCGGCGCGCAGTGAGGGATTTTTCCCCAATAAATATAAAACCATTGAGTGCAATTTGCATGTGAAATCTTAACCGCCCGTTGTTAAGCACGCACATTTCTAATTCCTAAAAATGCCCATAACTTTTTTTTAAAATGCCTTTTGATGTCCCTTAAATACACAGTTATACAAGCCGTTGGAAACTAATCGTCGGGGCAAAAATGTCCCCTGCTATTCGCATTATAATATGGATAGATGAATCAAGTAGTTCTCCATGCATCCCTTTGTGTACTCTGTGATTATATCTTCCATCCTTCAGTTTGCCTTGTAAGTATACACTCTGTAATTGTGATCAAAGTATTAACATAAGCGTGGAACCTTTTAAGTGTAAAAATGGTTGATGCAGCTATCATACTGAAGGCGATTAAAGTCATTATTGAGTTAAGGTGATGGACATCCCATGTAGCCATTAGGAAGTCGTTTACTACCAAAACCTTGCACTTGAGTCATTACTGTTGCTAGTATGAGGGCCATAGTCACTTCGTGTCCCCTAATTCTGGTACCAAAGCCATTGGACTATCATATCGAGCAAATAACAAGAGAGGCAATCTTGCATGTGCCTCATGTTGTAGTACCCTGCTTCTTGACTTGCTTTAGTCATTGTTCAGGTACCTTAAGGCAATAGGCATCCATGTAGCCATTAGGACATTGTTTACCACCAAAACTTGGATCAGTACTGCAACTGGTATTGAGGCCATAGTCACTCCCTATCCCAAGTTTTGAATGTGTCTTCTCATGACAATCCAATGGTTCACCCCACTTGACTCTCATGTCTTGACGCTCTTAATCTGTGAGTGCTTTTCGGCACATGCCAGATTCATTGCTTTTGTAGATTACAAGTTGCTTAATGTAATTACTATTGTTCAGCAAAACTTTAGCCATTCTCTTTCAAGTTTGACTTTAGAGAGATTAGTGGGCCAAACATATTGGGGGATCATCTTCTCTTTTCTCTTCTTATGTGTAGGGCTGCACACAAGCCGAGCTAGCTCGAAAAGCTTGCTCAGCTTGGCATGGCTTGTAGGGCAGTTTGATCAAGCTCGAGCTTGATTTTGAAAGCTCGTTCGAAAACAAGCCAAGCTCGAGCACAAGTGAGCTTGGCTCGGCTTGGATCGAGCTCAAAAAAAGCTCGGCTCGGCTTGAGCTCAATATATATATATAGATATATATATATAGATATACTATATTATATATAATATATATATATATATATTATATTAAAATAAAACAAAACCTAACCCTACGGTCCCTACCTAACCCCACCCATCCCCTTTGCATTTCATTTTCACTCCCAACCAGCCCGTTCGCCCCTCTCTCTCTCTCTCTTCTCTCTCTCTCTCTCTCTCTCTCTCTCACATCTATCTATCTATTTATCTCTCTCTCTGTTCCGGCTTCCTCTTCGGTCACCGGCACTACAAGAGACCCGCAACCGCACCCTAGCAGCGAACGCCCGACCCAGACCAGACACTCAGTCCACTCGCACGGGCCGGCACGCACCCACCTCGGGTTTCATTCTTCCCAAATAGGTAGGTTTTTTTGTGGATTTTATTATTTTGGATCGATTTTGTTTAAAATAGGGAATACCCTAAAATGGGGCTAGTTTGGGATTTTTTTGGGTCGAATTGAGGTCGGGTCAGGTGACTCAGGACAGCGGTTTGGGTTGGGTCAGGCTGGTAGGTCGGTCAAGTTAGGTCAATGGGTTGGGTTATGTTGGGTCAATGGGTTGGGTTGGGGAAAAAAAAAAGACAGAGCCAAGCTCGGCTTGAGCTCGGCTCGTGTGCAGCTCTACTTATGCGAACAATGTTCTCACAGATATAGTTTGGTTTGGGTTTTAAGGGCCAAGTACTCTCTCTGAGCACTGGAACTGCTAAAAAAGCAACGACAATGGAAATGAAACAAAATCAAATGATTTTCATAGAAATTCTCAAATCTGAAAAATGAAAAGAATGATTATTGTATATTTTTCTTTGTTCTGAACATCACTCAAATTTGTAAGAGGTATATGCAAAACAATTGGTTGATGACCCGTAATAGCTCAAAATCAATGAAGAAATCAAGCTAACTGAAACTGCTTTGTACTTGTGATTTGTTCTTTGGGTTCATGCAGGTGAGCAAAATGGACAATCAGCTGGAGTGCCACCTAATCCATGCTTCAAGCATGAAGAGAAATACAACAATGGCTACAGCATGAAGGCCGAATGAATTGTGAAAATGAGTAACATAGGAAAGTTCCATGAGACATCGAAATCAGCACTAAAAAGACTGTCAAAAAACCCCCACATCAAAATGCAAAAAAGTTCATGGTAGTGTGGAATTGTGAACTACCTTAATGCAAACTCGTAAAAGCGCCACAATTATTATGGACAATATTTTGAAATTATTTGAAAGGATTGATTTATTTTACATGTTTTTTCCTACAGATGAAAGAAAATGAAGGAATCCAAATCCGTCCGAACAGTTTTGCTGAAATCAGAACCATAATCCTTATGACAAGATGGTGACCTTGAAGAAAACATTGTTAGCATTTGGCAGTAACATGTAGTCATCCACAATTGTAGAGAATTCGAAAAGCGAAAGTAAGCTTTCTATGCCGAACCATTTCCATTATAAGCTTTAGTTAGGTAGTTCCTGAAGTAGCACATATGTGGAACCTCAATTGATATGTTCACTAATATATTGATAAGGAAACCCTTTTCCGTAATAGGTGGTCCCTGAAATCATAATTAATGAAAGGGGAACCATAAATCCACCTCTCTTTTTGATATACATAGTCTTAGTTGAACTAATTTTTCTACTTTTGGTCTTTAGAGAAATGGGTGTATGCCTTATCTTTAACAACCTTAAGTCGCTCATGTGCTTCCCCAACAGTCTTCCATCCTTCTTTTTCCGCCAATTATGACAATCTTTACGGAAATAACGGTTGACCCCTCTGTTAAAAAGGAACACAAGAACCACCTGTTCAAAAACTGGCCAGTCCAGCACAAAATGCTACTAGACAATCATGTTTATAAACATGACAAACAAGATAATGGTAGAAAAATAGTAAATTGCTACAACAAAAGAAGAATATGAAGGTTACTTGGTGGATTTGAGGGGACTTCTAGAGTGAGCTGGTGTTTCTCATAGTTCTGTAAAATAAAGAGCACTTCCGCAGGCTTCAGCCAACGAGTTTGAGCTTCTTGAAACAGCTTGTTGATTTCAAAGCCTGCAAATTCAATGATGAACAAAGCAGTCAAAAACAACTTGGGCATAAAATGCATTATCTGACTGGGAAGCCAAGCGTGCAACAGGCTGCTCATGGGTTAGGCAAACATCAAGACGCACTATAGGAAAGGAGTGGGCTTTACATCATGACTCGTTAGTATAAGAAGAAGAAGAAACAAGGTTGTGAAGCAAGTTTTGAGTTGTAGAACTTTATATTCACACCAGAATGTAGCAAACAAGGACAATGCATTAGAAAATCTCAACTTCAAAAGGTAGAGAGCATATTTACAAATTTCAAACCCACACCCCTCAATGCTAAAAAATAAATCCTTCAGGCTTCAGTTGCTTTCAACATTTGTAGTAACATGCCTTCGCTGATCCGACATGCAAAATATGTTTCTGAGTGTTCACAGTTGTCAAGGCCGATAGAATGGACTGCTACCAGGTTGTGGTTGAGACACAATTAAGGTTGAAAATTTGTGAAATACCAACTCCATTGATCCAGTAAGCTCCAACACCACATCTCAGATCGATAGATGGGACCCAAGATCTGTATGAATGAGGCCCCAGATACACACACGGTCTGTCTGACCAGATTGTGGACTCCACACATGCACAATGTTCATACTTAAGCACAATTAACATGTGTGTTTGTTCATAGATGTGCGTTGTTCACATGTGCAGGTTGTTCATCTATATAGACCCCTATGCTCATCTGATTAGCAGTAGTTTCCTAATTAGAATGGTTAGTTTTTCCTTTAGAGTTTGTCTAACTAAAGTCGAGATAGGAAAGTAGTATAGCATATACACAGCCTATATCTCTACCATATACAACGCAAGTAGGTCTTGGACATTTTTTTCCCCGAATATTTCAAGGCCACAGTACAGTGTTTTAAATAGCGAGTAGCATGAGGCATAGCGTTCACCTCTCCAAAGTGTGAAGCATAAGCTACACACTACTTCTAATTTCTAATCAAGGTTGGGCTTCGTAGCACCAATTTCATGACATTCTACACCAAATTAGACAGATTAATAATGAAATTTACCAAAATTTCATGATATTTGGTGCAACCAAACACAACCTTAAAGTAACATGAAAGAGCAATGATTAAATGAAACGGTAAAGAAAGAGCAACAAAACTGATTTAATACTGTTACTTATTTTCTTTTACTAAAAGCATTCAAAAGATTAACCGCTTTTTATTGAAAATAGAAAAATGTAACAAATCATCGAAAACATTAATTGCTTTTAATGTCGTCATGAAAATAACTTGTAACATGAGCTATGTAGAGTGTAGCGTAGTCTATGTAGCATGTAATGTTGTAAATTATCATGTCACACAAGCTACATGTGACTTAAGCTATTTTCATGAGCTATGTAGCGTAAGCTACACGCTACGTAGTGTGGCTATTTAAAACATTGCCACAGTAAGACATTTTAACTGAAGGGTATTTCAGGAACTTGAAAATGTAGTTGATGTTCATCCAATGGCTCAGATTTCACCTACAAAAGCACTCTACTGGCTAATATTTTACCCTCAGAAAGCCTCTATGCACCAGCAACTTTTCCTCCCCAACAGCGCCAATTTCTCCCTTCCTCTCTCTCCACGTGCGGTGCACATGTCAGACCTAGGGCTCTCAATGGAGCGGGTCAGATCCGAGATCCGATTCGCTCCGAATCCATATAATGCGGATTTGGATCTTAAAATAGGTCCGATTAGTTAAATGGACCGGATATGGATCTTCAAATAGGTCCGATTACTTAAATGGAGCGGATATGGATTCATAAGAACATATCCGAGTTAGATCCGAATCCGATTAAGATCCGACTCATTGTCACCTTACTGTATATGTTATATTCTTGCTGGCCATCCGTTTTACAAATTATTTTAGGCCATTTGGACCATACCATAGTAAATAGTGGGATTTGCACCATTTTTCTACAAAAATATATTATTTTATTTATTTTATATATATTTTTTAGATTTGTAATGGGGTTGCATTCGGACCTAGATCCGACCCGAATCCGATGGTTATATGGATTTTGGATCGGAAATGGATCTAACAATTTATAAATGGATCGGATATGGATATCACCTTTTGGATCCGAGTTGGATCCGAATCCGATCCGAATCCGTTTACAGGTATACGGACTTGGAGCCGGATCCAATTGGATCCGATCCAGATCCGACCCATTGAGAGCCCTAGTCAGACCCCTAGTATCCATGTATTCAACCATACATTTGAACAGATCAATGAAATTTCAATTTAATTGTTTTCTTAGGATGCATTCGTTTGCACCAAATTTCATGATCAGTCTCATTTGGTGCATTTGTCATGAAATTTCATGATTTTGGTGCACCCAATCACAGACTTTTATTTAGATGGGACAAGAGTAGAGCTGTACACGAGTCAAGCCAGCTCGATTCGGCTTGGAACAGCTCGATTCAAAAGAGGGCTTCAAACCAAGCCAAGCCTTTTTCCCCTGCTCGAAATGAATTTCGAGCCGAACACGAGCTGGGCCTCGCTTGATTTGGCTCGTTCGTAGCTCAATTCAGCTCAGCTCGATTTTATATGTAATATAATATATATATATATATATATATATATATATATATATATATATATATATATATATATCATTTAAAAAAACTAAAAAGTAAAGACCATAATCCCTCCCTATTCCTTTCCTAACCCAAGCGCCCCTCTGCCCTAAACCCTACTCTACCCGAGCACCCCCCCTACCCTGTGTCGGTTAGTATATGAAACTTTTATATACATATTTCCAAGCTTGACCCTCAGCTTGAATTCAGCTCGAAAAGCTCAAGCTCAAAATCAGCTCGATGCAGCTCAAAAACTCGGTCAAGCCAGCTCGAACATGAAATTCCAGCTCAATGGCCAAGCCGGGCCAAAAACGAGCTAAGGTGGTCATTGGTCAAGCATAGCTTGAACATGGCTGAGCTCGACTCGACTCGACTCGACTCGACTCGTGTACAGCTCTAGATAGGAGTTACATGATGATAGTAGGGATGATGAAGTAGAAAATGAACTTTCAGTTTACTTCTCCCCTATTAAACCAGTGACTCGCCTATCCCTCAAGATGGGTAGGCTCTAATAGCAGTCTTAACTCTGCTAGAGGGTCTAGATTGGATGTGACTTTTGTTCTATTCCCTCAAATTTACCTATACTGTATGTTTGAAATACAGGTGCCGAATTTCGATCTCGAATCAAACTTCTACCAATTGGGTGAGTGAGTTCTCTAAATTTATGATTCCATTTCCTGCGATGTTCAATGCAGGTCCATTTTTCTGGGCCGACCCAAAAGCATCAACCGCATTGACTACAAGTAGGAAGCCCCACCAACCGCAATCAGGTCATTCAACTAAGAGCTTCCAACTTCAACTGAAATCCCAACCATCCCATCAAATCGTAGATAAGCTGTCATATCCAAAAGATGTGGCAGAGGCTAGAATCAGCCGATTGAAGTGTGCTGTAATTCATCTAAGCATCAAGAGCAAAATAGTAAAAATTTCCAACCGTTGATTCCACATACAGCAAAGAATCCGCCCTAACTCGAAACCGACGAGGTCATCCATGGCAAGATCCCAAGAAAAAGAGGAAATATACAATGCTGGAATAGTGTCCAAGATCCCGTCCATGTGGGACCCACCTTTCGGCAATCCAGACCGTTCATCTTGTGGGTCCAGCGACTAATTGGCGTGAATTCCATAAAGAAACACATCCAACGGCCCGTACACAACAAAAATGAAACATCCACCGATCAAATGCCCAGGACCTCTCAATGGAGGAGAGCTCCGGTCCATCGCCCATCCACGGTGGGGTCCACTGGATGAACAGTCCGGATCGAAAAAAAAGGCGGGCCCACCTGTACTAAGCACTGTAAACAAATGCCGCTTTACAGACTCCCGAAACCGACATGAATTCTCGGACAACATAGCAAAAGAAGAAATCGATCGAAACAACCAAAATCTGAGGCTCTTGAAAAGTAAAAGAAAATGGGGGCAGAATTTTCAAGAATCCCTCTCACCTTTACTAGACTGCATCTTCTGTTCTTCTTCTTCTTCTTCTTCAGTCGCTAGAAATTGCAGCAGACGAGAAATTGCGGAGAATTTCGTCTTCTCGCGATCATTTGAAGACCAAGATCGCCCACGCTGGAAGATTACTGTGGTTGTTTTCCGCGACGAACTGAGATCAGAGATGTTGCAGACGGAAAACAGAGAGAATCAGAGAGACGTAGTTGTGGGAAACAACGCAGCAATCTGAGGAATTATACAAAACGTGGCCCGCATCTTACAATATTGCACACGTGTTTTACAGTTTGACAAGTGGGGCCCATTTATTGTCAATCCAGACCATTCATCTAATTTTTCATACCATAGATGGAGTTTTAATGAAATAAATTCACTTGATAGAGTGAAAATACACTTTCTACTTGTGGGCCAAAACAATGGTCAACAATTAACTAAAGAAAGGCCCTAAAAATGGCTACTTGAAATCTAATCTTGGAAATTTTTCGAATATT
>PVNU02002008.1:0-37592 GCA_003013855.2 Liriodendron chinense | reverse complement strand
GGATAAAGGGAATAATCCGGATGTTGATATTGATGTGGTGCAATTGGATAGAGATGATGTGCCACCTGATCATGTTGATGCCTCAATCATACATGATATTGTTAGAGATGATAGAGCTTTCATTGATGACAACATTGCAGACAATGAAGAGGAAATACTAATCAACGATAGTGATAGTGAAGAAGAAATACTACTCAACGATAGTGATACAGACGACGATTATTGAATGTACACATGATTTATATGTCATTTATTTATTCAAATAATTTGATTATTACATGTATACATGTTTTACAAGTCATGTTTTATTTCTTTAATTGAGTTGCTTATAATCCACTTTTGCAGTTAAGTTCATTTCTGATCATGTCCTCCTCAAACCGGAGCGTAGCGGAAGCACGCAGTGCTACAACCCGAAGATTGCACACCCAAGTGCAGGTAGCGAAGTAGTAAAATACTCGGTAAGACCGAGGTCGATCACAGGGATTGGGGTTAAGAACACTTAGAGGAATTAGTTTAGGTGGGAGAGATGATATCTGGTTTAATCCATGAGAGTGGAGCAAGTTTTATGTGGTGAAAGACAAAAATAGAAAAGGGGCTAAGGCATTAGAGATCTACCTTTGGTTCATCCACAAGATTTGATTCAATGGTCCAACTATAACTCAACTGGAATCGAATAAAGATCCGTTCCAATCGGAAGATAAAACAGTTAATCTACTTGTATATTTCATAAAAGATGGTGATCTAAATCGATTGAATTGACCATGAGGCACTCGGTAGTTGATCGCAGGGAATTCTAAGCATCCACTGTGCCCGGAGTCGACAATGGATCAAGGAATTGTACAGATCAACAACTTTGTCAACAAGTCAACCGATAAGATCACAATTCATACGATCAAATGCATATTTACAAGATAGGAGCTTTGATTGACCGATCCAACCGTTAAGATCTCGTCCATCGATCGCAGGGAATCCAAAGCATCCAATGTGCCCGGAGTCTACAATGGATCAAGGGATTTTACAGATCGATGACTTTACCTGCACTATCTCGACGACCGTAGGGAATCCAAAGCATCCAACGTGCCGGGAGTCGACGAGGGATCAAGGGACTTTATCAATCATGAACTAGCTAATTGGTGTGCAAGGGATCCCAAGCATCCAACGTGCCCGGAGTCAACGATGGATCAAGGGGCTTACACAACAATAGCATCTGTCGAGGTGGATAACCGAACCAATCAACCAAAGAGAACTCCAACATTCACACCACACAATGTTGAACCAAAAGAACCATATCTTGCAAATTTCTTCAAAGGCTTCACCCCTAGCCTTAGCTAGAGGTTTAACCAACCATGCTACAATGGAAGACTAAATTCTCTAGAGAAAACTACTCTACACTACAAAAGAAAGAAAGAAAACTAAAGAAGAGAAGAGAGGAGTTGTAGAGAATTGGATTTGAGGAGTGGGATGGGATGATTGAGAATGAGGAGTGGAGCTCCCTTTTATAGACTTTTGAGAGGCTCCCAAGCCTAGGTGGCACTCCAAGCCTAAACCAAATTTTTAGTTAGGTTTGGGAATGGAGTTAGGCTTGGAGTGCCCAAAGCAAACTTTTCTTTTAGGTTCGGGCTTGGAGTTAGGCTTGGATGGACATGTGGCAAGAAAAGTACTCCAAGCCTAGGTGGCACTCCAAACCCAAAGCAGATTTTCTTTTAGGTTTGGGCTTGGAGTGAGGCTTGGATGATGAGGTGGCATTCCAAGCCTTACACATGTGTTGGGAAGAGAGCTAGAGAGAGAGAGAGAGAGAGAGCTCCTCTTGCTTGAATGTGTGGAGGGAAGAGCTCAGCTGTGGAGTTGATTAGATGGAGAACATCCATCTGTTGAAGGTGGGTCCACTTTGCTGTTTGTGTGATTGATGGAAGGTGTTCGTTGGAGCTCTGCTTTGCATATGGTGGAGATGTCATCCCTGTTCGACACATGAGTGGGATCCACTGGACTGGAATGAAGTTGGTTGGACGGCTGAAATCTGTTGGATGGATGGATGGTTGATGATGAAGAGCTTCGATTTTCTGTAGATGACGTCCAGCCTTGCTCCAACTTGGACGGTGATGATGAAGAGCTTCTGTCCATGGACAGTTGCTGAAGCTTGCTGGACATTTGAGATGGAGATAGCTCCACACGTGTAATGGCAATAGATAGTGGAGGATGCTCCTTTATTGCTGTTCATGGAGAGATGCAGCTGCTCCTTGTATAGATGGACGTTGCAAGCACCTTTGAAATTATGCTTGAATGGAAGGCTGGATGGACGACTTGGATGGAGATGCTGAGGAGAGTTGCTGATGCTGGTGTGAGGTGGGGTCCACTGGACGGTGGATTGGTTTCTGGGCCAGCACGTGTGCTGGAGAAGGTGGGCTTGCTATTGAGGCACGTGCAAGATCTGCTGGTCGTTGGAGTTGGAAGGAGATCAGCAAGCTGCTCATTTGGATGCATGAACGGTCGGAAGTTCTAGCTGTAGATGGGCTGGATGTGTGAGGTGACCATGGATCCCACCATCTGGACGGTTGAGATGATCAGACGTGTATGACATGTGGGGTCCACAGCGCTGGCCACTGAGTTGAATGGACGGCTAGAGATGCTATGGGTCAGAGCTGCATGGATGGCTGCTGACGCAGTTGATGTGGGCAGTGATTGAAGATGAACATCTGGCCACTGGATGTGGACGGTTCAGATGGAAGATGGGGCCATGCTGATGGATGGTCAGGGAGTCCACAACGCTGGCCACTGTGATAGACGGTTGAATCAGCACATTGGTGGGGACGTTGAAGCTTGGACAGTCCAGATGTTATGGCTGCTAGACGTTGATGAAGCAGATTGGTGGGGTCCACTTGTTGACTGTTGAATGGAGATGCGGTGGCAGCGGTGCCTGATGATGACGTCCACTTGTCTGGATGGTAGAGATGCAGCTGGAGGTATTTGGTGCTTGCTGTACATTTGAGATGGAGATGGCTCCACAGTGCCGGACCTCAGGACCATTGATCTGATGCTCATGAAAGTGTGGGCCGCATTAATGCACAGCTGGTCCAATCTTCGATCTTTACAGCCCGATTTCTTGCAGGACGCTTCACACTTGATCTTGATCACTTTGAGGCTCTAAGACATCCTAATTGGCTCAGATCTTGTCCAACTTCTCCTGATCACCTGAACATTGAAAAATCGCCTAATGTGGGATAATTAACCAGAAAAACAATGATAATGTCCTTAACAACCAGGGTTAATAATACAATATTAGGCACTTATCACGCAGCATACTTCATCAACTGTTGTAAATGGACTTTTCGACCATATTTTCCTCCGGTAGGGCCAAAGAAATACCCAGTCTAGTCGATGCGTGGAGGGAGGAATATATCGACGATGAGCCAAATGAAAGATTATACCATCTCAAAGAAATTTCGGACCTGATGGAGGAATATAACCGCGGGAAACAACGTATAAAAGATGTAGTTTTGTCACTTGCACATCTGAATGGAGTCCTAAAAGACCATATTTCTCCTATTGTGACTGGCATGTTGGCTGTAATAATGTCGAGTGCTTCACACAGCTTGACATTTTTTTGTCAGTCATGCAACGCACCCACCCAGTTAATCGCGCAAGACACCCACCCGGTCAGTCATGCGACGCACCCACTGGTGCAGTTAGCAGCAGGAATTCACCCTGATGGGTTTCAAGACCTAGACCTATGTTGAAACTCCGCAGAGTCTACCAACGAGGTAAAGGCCCCGAACCCCTTGACATATACTTCTGAAGCGTACGATAACTTATGCAGGGACTACTTTAGATAGTTGATCCAAAGTTATTTCGTATTGCAATAAAATTCATGTATTTAATATAGAATGACAACGTGTAATGAAATTTTAAATTTTTACTAGAATGTTTATAGTTTTATTATATTCTGCTGCATATAGTGTAATGGTCTAATCATATTTTAATAATCTCTTTAAGCATAAGCACAAATTCATTATACCATCACCACTACTTGTATACTGTTTTAGTATATTCCACTTACACTGTAAGTTTTAATGTATTTATTATAATGATCTGTTCATTTACACTTGTCCTGACACTGTTTAAATTTATAAGTTCGTATTTCGCACAGATTCAGTCATGGCACCAGGTGGGAGATCAGGCCGTTCGCGCACTCTGATCTACCCCTTCCACCCGTGATGCGACGCATACAGCATCGACGTCGCATGCTGCATCACATGCATCTTCGGTTGACCATACACCGAGCAATGATGTAAGTTTAACATATATTTTTTTAGTGACTTCTGTTTATTTTTTAGACTTACATATTCTTTGTGACGACATCGTTGACCCAGCCGACGAGGACGTGGACCCACGCATGGGTTAGTTTAGAGCAACTTACGCATGAGGTATGGTGACGGTAGAGTTTCCACAGGACTGCCTTAAACCCGTTGAGGACAATTCAAGGTTATTTATGTCAGAGGTTGATGTCCTATGCCGATCTCTGATCCCCGCCACCACCCTCGTTGTACAGACGTGACAGATGATGTGAGACAGCTCATTCTATTAGCGCCTTCAGGTAAATTTTAGTAAATTAAAATTTCTTTTGTAAATATTCATTTATGGTTAAGTTATTATGTTAATAAGTTTATCGCTTTAATATATTTTTTACGAAAGTGCAGGATAAATTTGTCTTAGATTTGAGTGTTCCTTACATTTCCCACGCCGTCGACAACATGGTCAGGGAGCGGTTCAAGGAATACCAGAGAGAGTTACACCAGTGGTACAAGCAGTGCAGGACTCTCGATGAGGCCGTACTGTCCGCACTGCCGCACGTGACTATAGAAGACTGGTGGATACTCTGCGAGTGATTTCGTCTGAGGCTTTTCAGGTAATATTTACATATTTTTTATATCTTAAGTTAACAATTAAACTCGTAATTAATAACAATGTATTATGAATAATGTGTTCGGAAGAGGAGCAGAATAAATTCTACGAACAAGGAAAAGTTACAAGTGAACCACCTAGCTGGTTCAAAGTAATTTGTATGACATCATTACGACATTGTAAGAAATTACTGCTGATTATTAAGTTTATATATTCTTTCCATACATTTATACTAACTCTACTGTCCTTTAAATTGCGCAGCGAGATTCCATCATCGGCCAGGAGCCTAGACTAGTAGACCTCTATAAAGGGACTCACTGTCGACAGGCGATGGGATCTTGGGTTCATCCTAAAGCCAACGAGCATTAGGTAAAAATCCTTAAATTGTAAAATTTACTTGCATTGATTTATAATAATGTCATTCGTTATGAAAATTTTTATGTTTTCGTTACAGGCGGCGATGAATACCATACGCAGTCAGCCCACTCTCGATGGTAGTCAGCGAAGTGAGCCAGATATCGTGAGCGAGGTGCTTGGCACTCTTTTTAGATATGTGCGTGGGCTTGGCCATGGTGCCAAGCTCAAAGCACCCGCTAAAGCTACCTTCAGCCGTTCTGTTGCTGGGAAGAGTACCTTACACCGAGTTGATATCGCAAAGAGAGAGGTTCAGCAGCTAAGGGTCATCGTCAATGAGATCAAAGAGTAGCTGAAGAGGCAAAGGGAGAAGTTGAGGCGTAGGGAGGGGGAAGAGCAGTGGCAAAGAGAGGAGAATAGGCGACGGGAGGAGCAGGAGAGGAGGATCGAGGAGATGCGGGTGGAGCATGAGTGATAGATGTAGGAGATGTTTTAGGCTCTCGCTACATGCTTTGGCACCGATGCCCCACCACCTCCGCCTTCATCTTCATGATTTTTTTTATTTATTCGATTTATTTTATGTACGATTGATATTTTAGATGTTAAACTTACATGTATTTATGCGTGGTTTGTGCGTGGATGAATGTGGTTTGTGTGGATGTGGATAGGTTGGTTTTTGTGTGGATGGATGTGGTTTATGTTTGTGTGTGGATGTGAATATGATGAAAATGTACTGTAACATGTGTATATTAACATGTGTACATTAGGAATTTTTTCCTGAATATAAAAAATAAATGAAACCGAGAAGAAGCAATCTATTACCGACGAAGTCTATCGTTGGTAATATTAGGTATAAATATTTATACTGATGAACATAAATCGCTGCTATAGCATATATAAATTTATACTGACGAAATATTTCGTAGTGAATAGTAGGTATAAATATATATACCAACGAACATAAATCGTTGGTACAACAGATATAAATTTATGTCGACAAACTATTCCCTAGGTAATAGTAGTAGTTACTATGCTTATACCGACAAAACAATTCGTAGGTAATAATATTTACTATACTTATACTGACGAAAACTTCCGTAGGTAGTTGTGAGGTTTACAGACGAAAGTTCTAGTTTTTGTCTACCAAAAGTCACATATTTTGCCGACAGTTTTAATCGTCAGTATTGACTTAATAATTACCGACGACGTGATATTTGTCTATAAAAACCTTCAGCCACGGTCTTGTTGCGACGATGTTAGTGACGATCAATTTCGTCGGTAATTATATTTACCGACGAAAAACATAAATTTGTGACAAATATGATCGCCAGTAAATAGCCAATTTCTTGTAGTGGTTATAGGATATTAAATTAGTAAATGTGCATCCTGCATTCGCTAGATGTTATATAAATAGGGTTTTCTTTCCCAGAAAATAATATTATACTATTTCTTCTAGTTTAGAGTTTTGATGTAATTTGTAAGTTGAATAAAAGGGAGGTTGTGTGAGAGAATCACAACATCCCACAAAACTTTAAATCAACCTTGTACACAAAGTTGCTTCAAACTCTCTTGGATGTCATAGAACATTCTTTAACATCCTTCTCACTAAATCGTGGAAATTCCAATTTGTTGTTTGTGGATCCATTGGCTCCCTTCCATGTTTCAAGGTGTTGAATGGAACATTGAACTAGCATGTGGCTTAGAAGACAAGCCTGCCCCAAATCGCTTTTACAATGAAAGCTCTTCTCACATGTAATTGGCCGATGTCATTTGAACCAGGGCTCTGATCAATGATTAAATATGCGTCATTACACGAGCTTGGTTGAATTAGTGATAATAGCCCAGAATAACAAGTATGAGGTAGTCATGACATTGGCCAACCACATGCGAGAAGAGCTTTCAGTTGTGAAGCCATTATCAAATGGGCCGAAGACTTATCTTCTCCCAACACGAAAGTTCATTGTTCCATTCAGCATCCTGGAATATGTATGGATTAAGCATGAACATGCAGCCAGTTGCCCAATTCATGATTGATTTGAAACAAGAATTCATTGATCGCTCAACAAAATTTCCACAGGCAACCACACATATGAAATAAACTTTTTTTTTTTTAAATGGGCTTGTGAGCAGTTGCTTCGCTAACTACTACACCTCAGCGGATAAGGAAAAAAATTACTAACTCTAATCCACATTCGTGATGGGATTTTCCTCCTCAGGAGTTGAGGAGAGAAAGTGCGCAGCCTAGGGGTCATCAGGCGCCCGACCAGTCAAGGTAGGGCGACCAAAATTCGCTCAAGAAGAGCAGTTAGTCTTTGGACAGTTTCGGAGGTGTCTGGGTGACCGACTGTGAGGTCAACAGGCGACCGGGAGCCCAGATCGGGCGCTCGTCCATACTGCGTTGGGCGATCAAAATTCGAAAGATTTTCTCTAAAAGTCTCTGGACAGATTTTCGATTTGTCGGGCGCCTGACCATAAGCAGACTGCAATTCTGCAGTATACTGTTTTGCTCTAATTATTAGGGAGTTCTATTTAAGTGCTTTCAAAACGTGATTAGGGCGTCATAATAGGAGGTTTACACGTCCAAGGTGAGAAAGAGTGAGAAGAAGAGAAAGAGAGGAAGAGAAAGAAAGAGAGGAAGCTTGTTAGACGGGGAGATTTCTGCTAGTGAAGGAGATCACAGCACAGTCGACATCTCAGGTTCTTCTACGTCCTCATGCTCAATGAGACCTCTCAATTTCTAGTCCTTTTATTATTTATTCACTTTTGCGTGAGTAAAGAAAGTTAGATCCAAGGGAGTTGTGCTTGTGATCAGTTGTAAACAATTCTCTATTTATAATGGATTGTTTGTCTGGAGTAGGTCCCATGGTTTTTAACTCTTTGAAGGTTTTCCACGTAAAAATTCTCTTGTGTCGTGTGGTTGATGATTTGATTTTGTTTATTGTATTATAATATCACATAATTCATGTGGTTTGGGGGGGGGGGGGGGGGGGGGATCCTAAGGTTTTGTGCAACACACCCAACAAAAGTGGTATCAGAGCGTCCATGTTAAGCAGGATAGTGGGATCGATGTGAATTATGGACGGTGGCTCGTCGAGGATGATCAGCCTCAATGGGTCTAATTGGCCCATGAAGGCGAAGATGGAGGATCTTTTTATTATAAAGATCTCTATGCTCTAATCTCAGGGAAATCGGTTAAGCCGAATATATGACAGATGATGATTGGAAGAAGTTGGATCGGAAGGAGGTGGGGTTTATTAGACAATGGTTAGATGACACGGTGTTCCACCATGTGTCTACCGAGACCTCAGCCACTAGCCTATGGCAGAAATTGCAAGGGCTGTATGAGAGGAAGACGGCCAGCAATAAGATCTTCCTGATTAGAAGACTTGTGAATCTCAAATTCAAGGAAAACAGTTCCGTGGCTGAGCACATGAATGAAGCCAACAATATTGTGAACCAACTCTCCGCTATGAAGATTGTACTAAATGATGAGCTATAGGCCTTGCTATTGCTTAGCTCATTGCCTAATAGTTGGGAGACATTGGTCATATCTCTGAGTTACTCCATGCCAGATGAAAAGGTGTCCATGGAGCATCTAATTGGGTGATAGACTCAAGAGCGTTGTTTCATGCGATTCCATGAAGGGACTTCTTCACAAGCTACAACTCCGGTGACTTGGGACCATGAAGATAAGAAATTCTAACACATCAAAGATCGTAGGAGTCGGTGATATTTCTATGAAGACCGATGTGGGCTGCACATTGGTACTGAAGCCGGTTTGTTGGTGGGTACTGGAAGTTCATCGAGGGTTCGTTGATCGTAGCCAGATGGAAGAAGTGTTGCACCCTTTACAAGACAGGTGTCAGCATGTGCAAGGGTGGGTTGAATGCAGCGAAAGATTCAGCTATGGACATATGACATAAGCGGCTCGGCCACATGAGCGAGAAATGGCTTCAGCTACTAGCATAGAAGCGGCTCCTTCTAGAGATGGCAGGTATACCTCTCAAAACCTGCATTGATTATTTATCAGAGAAACATCATAGAGTTTCATTTGTTAAAACTGCTTCTCATGTTAATAAAGTTCATATATTAGATTTGGTTTATTTTGATATGTGTAGTCCAATGAGGATAAAAACTTTAGGTGGGGCATTGTATTTTGTTAATTTTATAAATGATGCATGTAGAAGGGTTTGGGTTTATGCATTGAAATCCAAGGATGAGGTCTTTGGTGTGTTTAAGGTATTTCATGCCGTGGTCGAGACAAAGACAGATAGAACATTAAAGTGCATCCGTACTAACAATGAAGGTGAATACAATGGGGCCTTTCATGAATTCTGTAAGTCCCTAGGTATACAGCATGAACAGACGATGCCTAAGACCCCCCAGCACAATGGTTTAGTAGAGCGTATGAATCGCACCATTGTAGGGTAAATCAAATGCATATTATCCCATGTGAAGTTGCCCAAGACGTTCTGAGGAGAAGCAATGCACATGATAGTGTATCTGATAAACGGGTCTCCATTAGCCCCGTTGAATGGAGAAGTTCCTGAGAAAGTGTGGACTTGACATAATCCATCATACGGTCATCTCAGGGTGTTTGGATGTCAGGTATCCGTTCACGTACCCAAGGACGAGAGGTCCAAGCTCGATACGAAGATCAAGCAGTATGTGTTCTTGGGGTTCAGCGATGAGAAATTCAGTTACAGGTTATGGGATCCAACTGAGAAGAAGCTCGTTAAGAGCATAGATGTGATTTTCTTTGAAGATCAATGTATAGAAGACATTGGAAAGCCAAAGAAGACCCAGCCTAGTTCAGGTGAGGTGGAAGACATAGATCCTATCACTCCTCCCGCGGTGCCTGATGACAGGGGAGTGTAATAAGGTATAGGGGACGTGGGGGTTCCTACAATAGATGAGTCGGGGGAGCAGCTCCCACAGGATCCACCTGTTGAACCACAGGTGAGGAGGTCATCTAGGGACAAACACCCGTCCAAAAGTACTCATCGCATGAGTACATTATGTTTATTGATGGGGGAGAGCCAGAGGATTATTCTGAAGCCTTATCTGACATGCATAAGGGGAAGTGGTTGAGAGCTATGCAAGAGGAGATGGAATCTTTACATAAGAACCACACCTATGATTTGGTGAAATTTTCTAAGGGCAAGAAAGCTTTGAGCAACAAGTGGGTGTTTAGAAAGAAGATTGAGCAAAAAAATTCACAGACAAGGTTCAAGGCCAAACTTGTGGTGAAAGGTTTTGGTCAGAGGAAAGGAATAGACTTCGAAGAGATATTCTCACCAGTGGTGAAGATGACTTCTATTCGGATGTTGCTTGGGTTAACTGCTAACATGGATCTATAGATAGAGTAGTTAGATGTTAAAACTACATTTCTCCATGGTGACCTGGAAGAAGAGATCTATATGCACCAACTAGAGGGCTTCGAGATCAAGGGCAAGGAACATATGGTGTGTATGCTTAAGAAGAGCATGTATGGGCTGAAGCAAGCTTCAAGGCAATGGTACAAGAAGTTTGACTCGTTCATGTGTTGAAGCATGGGTATGATAGAATGGAGTCGAACCACTGTGTATTCATGCGCACGTTCTCAGATGGTGATTTCATTGTTCTGCTATTATATGTTAATGACATGCTCATCATGGGAAAAGACATCAAGAAGATTAATAGGCTGAAATAGGAGTTGGGGAAGTTGTTTGCGATGAAAGAATTGGGACAAAAGGCTTTGGTTTCACAGGTATGGGAATCACGCATAATAGAAACAACAAAAGGCTTTGGTTTCACAGGAGCGGTATGTTGAAAAGGTCCTAGAAAGGTTCGATATGAATGAAGCGAAGATAGTCAGTTGTCCACTAGATGGTCACTTGAGATTGAGCGACAAACGGTATTCCAAGACAAAGGCAGAGGTGGATGAGATGCAAAAGATACCCTACGCATCGGTGGTAGGAAGTTTCTTGTTTGCTATGGTGTGTACACGGGCAGACATAGCATATGCGGTTGGTGTTGTCAGCCGGTATCTTACCAATCCTGGCAAAGAACACTAGGCAAGGGTGAAGTGAATACTACGATATCTCAGGGGCTCATCCAAGTTGAGCCTATGCTACGGTGATGGAAAACCTCTGTTAGAAGACTACATAGATGCAGATATGGTATGTGACATAAACTCTAGAAAGTCTACATCGGAGTTCATGTTCACATTTGCTGGGAGAGTGGTCTCTTAGCAGAGCAAGTTACAGAAGGTCGTAGGTCCTACATAAACTTAGCCTGAAGCAAGAGAAGTACGTGGTCTATTGTGATAGCTAGAGTGCGATATACTTGAGCAAGAATCCAAGTCAGCATTCCAAGTCGAAGCACATTGAGATTCGATATCACTGCATTAAGGATACTCTGGAACAGAAGGTGTTACAGCTTCAGAAGCTCCACACGGACAATAGCGGGTCAGACATGATGACCAAGGTTTTGCTTAAGGGCAAATTTAAGGTTTGTAGAAGCCTAACTGGCTTGAAAATGGTTGAATCCTCTTGAGTCGGAAGGGGAAGATTTGATGGGGTTTTCCTCCTCAGGAGTTGAGGAGAGGAAGTGCAGCCTAGACCAATTAGGGTCGGGTGATCAAAATTCGCCTCAGAAGAGCAGTTAGTCTCCAAACAGATTCGGAGGTGTCCGGGCGACCGACTATGAGGTAATCCAGTGACCGGAGCCCAGATCAGGCGCCCGACCATGCTGCATCAGGCGATCAAATTTTGAAAGATTTTCTCTAAAACTCTCTAGAAAGATTTTTGATCTGTCAGGCGCCCGACCAAGTTGAGACGGGCGCCCAATCGTGAGCGGACTGTAATTTCGTAGTTTTCTTTTTTTGTTCTAATTCTTGGGGAGTTCTATTTAAGTACTTCCAAAACGTGATTAGGGCATCCTAATAGGAGGTTTACACGTCCAAGGTGAAAAAGAGAAAAAAAAGAGGAAGAGATGAAGAGAAAGGGAGTGAGGAAGCTTATTAGAATGGGAGATTTCAGCTAGTGAATGAGGTTACAGCGCAATTGACATCTCAGGCTCTTCTACGTCCTTGTGCTAGGTGAAATCTCTCAGTTTTTAGTCCTTTTATTATTTATCCACTCTTGTGTGAGCGAAGAAAGTTAGATCCAAGCGAGTTGTGCTTGTGATCGATTATAAACGGTTCTCTATTAATAATGGATTGTTTGTCTGGACGAGGTCCTGTGGGCCACACCACTATAAAAGGTGGTGAATAACCATTAAAAACTTTTTGTAGGTCACAAAGGTTTTGGATCAAGATGATCTTTGTATCTTCCTTTCATTCAAGTATGATTGACCTTATCAACGGGTTGGATGAAAATAAACATTACGGATTTGCATACGGTGGGCCTTGGG
Source organism: Liriodendron chinense (assembly GCA_003013855.2). Classification (NCBI taxonomy): domain Eukaryota; kingdom Viridiplantae; phylum Streptophyta; class Magnoliopsida; order Magnoliales; family Magnoliaceae; genus Liriodendron; species Liriodendron chinense. The sequence continues at coordinate 24,944 of PVNU02002008.1, read as the reverse complement.
AAGTTTTTAATGGTAAGCGTTCAATCACCACTGTTTCTTATGCTATGGTACACTTGATATTTGGATCTGCTTCACCTAATCCTGTCCCTTCCCAATCCCTCGTTGGATCATAGACAGTGGAATTAAAATCAATTGCATGAAAAATAGACAAATGAGTGGGATTACCCAAGGTTGGCTATTTCTACCAAAAGTCAATTTCTCGTTTGAACTTACTTATTTTTCCTTTTCACGAGATGTTGAAAATTTTATGGTTGAGAATACCCCTTTGACCTCCTGCTCTGTGTACAAAAAGACTTGCAATGGAAGGCTTCAAAGTCTTTTCAAGGGGAGATTGTGGGGCCCACAAAATCAACGATTATGGCAATTAGTTGGCCAATCTGATCCATTCACATTATAAGAAGCATTTTTAAACCCACAAAAGGGATTTTTCCACTTATACAACGGAGATCTCCTGGCCTCCTAATAGAAATAATGGTGGCCTTTCGATTGCATTTGTTTCCTCTGGTGTGGTCCATAACTGATTTCTTCATCCCTCATTCTTGAAGCAATGCCCTGAAATCTTTTTCCTGAGATCATGGTCGGAGTGGACTGCAATGGAGATGCACAATGGGCCCCATATTCTCAGTGAAGATATAGGTAAGGTTGGACTTACACGACTGCTCGTTTTTTTATTTTAAGTTTTTTTTAGGAGGGAGGGAACCACCACCACCACCGCCATAGGGGACCACCGCCATTCTCATAAGGGACCATCGTCATCCATCCCTTTTGAAAAAAAGTGAGCACCATCGAAGAAGGTGGTAAAGACTGTTGCTTCCCTGTTCATGGGACCCACTTCAACAATTCTTCCGCGCATTTATGGTGACCGTGCCTCAACTCTTCCTTCATTGCGACTGATATGGTGGTTAGAGGTAAGAATATGTAGTTTTTTCATATAAAAAATTTCTGTGGGTTTCCCCCTGGGCACTTTGGATTCTCCTTGGGCACTATGGACCCCCCCCTAGGCAGCGTGGAATCCCATTGGGCACTGTCAAATCCCCCTGGGCAATGTGGATTCCCCTTGGGCAGTATGGAATCCCCTTGGGTACTGTGGAATCCCCTTGGCACTGTGGATTCCCCCTGAGCACATTGGATTCCCACTTAGCATTGTGAAATCCCCCTGATCACTATAGATTCCCCCTGAGTATTCTGGAATCCTTTTGAGCACTATGGAATCCCTTGAGCACTATAGAATTTCCCTGAGCAATATGGAATCCCCCTAAGTACTATGGATTCCCCCTGAGTACTCTGGCATCCCTCTGAGCACTGTGAAATCCCCCTAGTACTGTGGAATCTCACTGAGCACTACGGAATCCCCCTAGCACTGTGGAATCCCCCTGTCCCCTTGAACTCCCCATTGATGCATGTATTTTACCCATGCCATCCATCCATATACACCCTTTACACGTGACATTATGGTTATATAGATGTACAAGTGACTGACATCCATTGTGAATTTGGTCCTCTAATTACAATTACATGGTCCCCCAAATGGGATTTTACTTATCCAGTGTTTTTCCCATAACAAGAATTTGATCCCAAACATGGAATTGGATAGTGAAAATACCATGAGATTACCAGACATATAATCATTGTGCAATAAATAACATTAATCCCACCTAATAATATTCCATCCCTTCTAATATCATGCGGCAAACACCCCCTAATAATATTCCAACCATATGAGTTTTGTTTGATGTGCAAATTGGCTTGGACTTCCACAAAAGTGTGGAGGGGTTGCGCTACATTTTTTTCAATTCTCATTTTGGTACTGCGGTTGGCAGTGTTAGTATAGATATTTGTTAGATTGTGTGAACTATGTGTTGTCAAGTCTGTAAGATCAGTTGAAGTCTCTCCTTAAAGACCTGAAGATTGACGCCGTCATCAACATTGGAGAAAACAAGTACATTAGCCGTGTTAGGGTGAATTTTGCAACCTATAACCCCCTCCTTCTTTCTCTAGTTTGGCCCAACCAAATAGGAATAGCTTTTAGCCCATATTACTAGAGTTGTGTCCATGTGATCAGCCTTGGACTTTGGCCATGAGTTGCACAAAGAAACAATCTTTAGTGCACTTTCGGGCCCCATATCGGGCGCTCGAACTGGAAGTCGGGCTCCATGGTCGGGCGCCCGAACTTGGCCTAAAATGTCCGGTGAACTCTCTGGACAATTTGGAGGGAGTTCGAGCTCCATTGTCAGGCACCCGAACTAGTGTCGAGCACCCAAACTTGATGATTTTTGTCCAGCAACATTTAGCTTATAAACTTAATTTTTCTAAGGGCCCCGAACCTTTCGTACGGGGCCTGACAATTGTCATTTTCTGACCGTTTTTAACCATTTTTCAGCCCTCTATTTAAGTAATGAAATTCATTTATGACTGAACTATGAAGAAAACATTAAGAGCTTTGAGAGAGTGTCTTCCCAAGCTATTTTCTTTCTTCTCAAACCTATGTCTTGAGTTCATTGTTCAATCATAGTTGTTAGAATACATTGATGAGCATTCAAAGCTCGGATTGAAACATGAACTCAAGTCTTCATTGATGGCCCTTGAGCTAATTCGAAATAGGCATATCCTTAGTCATTTAAGCCACTTAATGCAACCATTTAGGAAACCTTTCATCACCATCAATTGCCTCATCCTATAGAAGATTCACCCAAACTATTATCCCTCACCCTGGCACTATAAATCTACATTTAAAGCAAGGTTACTGATCGTGGGAACTTGGAGAGGAGCTAAAGCATTCGTGGAAGCTGGAGCTACTCAACGACGCTGAATCGGGGCTCATCTCGTGTAAGTGTTTAAGCTTAAAGAGTCCATTGTTTGATTCCCCCTTCTTGTTGAGATTGGGATCTAGAGATTATGACCCAATATCGGAGTTGTCCTTGAGTAGGACGTGTAAGTCCTTGCGTAGGCCTCCAACACGGGAGTATACGTGCATTGTCCTTGTGTAGGATTTGAGGAGTCCTTGTGTAGGAATAGACCTTGTGTAAGTTGTAAAGGTTGAGAGGTGAACCTCATTTAAAACCTCCGATAGTGAATGCCGGTGTACTCAAAGGAGTTGAGTACTTGAACCGGGAGTGGAATAGACTCATCGTCGAACCACTATACATCGTGTGCAATATGGTGAATGCATTTTGTCTACTATTGTCCCTTGTTGATCAATCTTATAAGTGCTTAACTGTATCCACATCTTATGTTTGACAAAGTGCTTATATGCCATCTTTGAATGATCAATACAAGCATGCATATGAATTGTTTGACTAAATGCTTCTCTTAGTATAGTTGTCAATCGAGTTGGATCTTGTGTAATCAATTACTTTTATTGACATGTACTTAATTGTGAAATTATAGTATAAATGCAAGTGAGCTTTTAAACTCGCAAGAAAATGTAAAAAGTCCTATTCACAGCCCCTCTAGGACATAAGCATAACTTCAAGCTTATCTCAATAGCAGTGCAAACCGCAATTTCAGGCAGTAGGTAGTATCATTGATATTGCCCAAATTCTACAAAATTTAAACAAGAACACAATATAAGTGGTCGTTTGGATACCTACAAATGGGACCAAATCTAATGGTTTAGAGTCTGTGTTTGGATGCTGAAAAATGCCTATAAATCGTTTACAAGCTGTAAATTATTTACATTTTCCACTCCATTTGATTTCCTTAGAAAAAGTTGTGATTTCATTTATAAGCTCTTCATTTACAACCTAATAGCTATGAATTTGTATCCTCTGTTGGCTGCCAAGCAGGAAAACCCTACTTGGAGCCATTTCATTGGTCCACATCACACTGCATGACATCAGTGTGATCAAGTTGCACTGAGGATGTGACATGGTTGCAGACCTATGTGATGACTTAGATCGATAAAAAAGCTCCAAGCAAGGAAAAACCCTTCTTGGACCCAATAGAGGATCCAAACTCAATAGCTATATTTTCAAAGATTGGTTCTCCATTTATAGGACTTAAATAATTTACGGGCTATCCAAACATGGACAATCATTTATATATAAATCATTTAGAGCGTACAAATAAATAGAATTAGGCTATAAATGATTTACACATATAAATCATTTACCACTTAAACCATTTACAAGCATCCAAACGACCCCTCAGTAGAATCTTTTCATCTAGGAATGATGCATAAAAATGGGCACAAGTGATTCTGCAGTTGAATCGACGATATTGATTAGGATTCCGATCAGAGGCAGCATCTCTCAGGAGTGTCATCCAAATGGCAGAAGTGGGGTGATAGATTGGGTCCACTGTCTTTGTGGAAGCTATTTCTAACTGCATTTCCACAGATAAACTAATATTGTATTTGTCATCGACGAACTCGCTTCATCGGATTCATTTTAATGAGATAATGGAAATCGCACTTTTGTAGGAAAAGCCCTATTGAGTTTTGTTGAGTCTAGTTTTGAGTCTAAAATTGTGGCCATGATTCAATGATTGAAAACCATTTTTATGTTTGTTGTTGATAGCATGTGTGGCAAAATTCTTCTATTATAAGACCCTACCTCAGGGTTCATCGTGGATCGGTTTAGTTGGGTTTGACTTGAGCCTGACAAAGATGTTTGTATGGCACCTATGAAGTTTTTAATGGTGGGGTGTGGTCCACCTGAGATTCGGCTCTACCATATTTTTGAGCACATGCCTTAAAATGAGCTGGAAAAATGGGTAGACGGCGTGGATAAAACACATCTCGTGGGCTCTTTCCAACACTTTCCAGCACGCCAGAACTAGGGGGGATGTTGTTTGGCTGGTGATCCTAACAACAGTCAACTAGCTGGTGTCAAATCTCTATAGGTCCCACTATGGTATATGTGTCTTATCCGTGTTGTCCATCTATTTTTCCAACTTATTTTAGGGCATGAGCCCAAATATGAGGCAGATCCAAAGCTCAAGTGGACCACACCATATGAAGCAATGGGGATTGAACTCTTACTATTGAAAACCTCTCAAGGGCCACATAAATTTTCGATCAACCTGATGCGTGTTTTCCCTCCTCCATGTTTGTGTAACCTCATGAATAGGTTGGACGACAAATAAACATCACTGTTGGCCCTAGGAAGGTTTTAGTCATTGTCCCCCTATTTTCTAAAGTGTGGAACTGAACATGAGCCAAGCTAGCTTGGTTAACTCACTCGACTCGACTTGAATAAGCTCGATTCAGCTTAGATCAAAAGCTAAGTTCGAGCTAAATCGAGCCAAGCTGACCTATTTTTTTTAGAGCTGAGTTCAATTTGACCCGATGTTGACTCGACTCGATTTGAAGCTCGGCTCGAACTTGACTCAGTTCGACTCAACTAGTTTTAAATACCTTAAATATATATAATATACATATGATATCGATCATATTCGAGCACCCTAATCCCTACCCTTTTAAAAAAAAAATCACCCAAGCTTGCTTTTTTATTTTTTTCGCCCTAGTCGGCTCGAGCTTGACTCGAAAGCTCAAATTCGAACTCGGCTCGAGCTGGCCCGAGCTACTGACCGAGCCAAGCTAAGCTCACTAATCAGGCTCAAGGACCGAGCCGAGCCGAACTCGAGATAAGGTAGGTTGTTGACCGAACCGAGCTAAGTTGTGCCATGCTCAACTCGGTTGAGCTCATGTATAGCTCTAAGTGTGGTCCACTTGAGCTTGGGATCTACCTCATTTTTAGGCTCATGCCCTAAAATGAACTAGCAAAGTAAATGAACGGTGTGGATAAAACACATACGTGATGGCAGGGTCCACAAAGCCCAAAGAGTTTTGACACCAACTAGTTGGTTGTTACGGGGCCACGCGCCAAACCACGTCGGTATTGGTGGTTCATTGCCCAATCCAAGTCCATTTATTGGATGACTAAAACTGAAAAATATCCAATGCTCAAACGATATGAAATTTTTGGATTTTATAGGTTCTAAAACTTACTCACCACGTGTACCATTTCTTGGTGCCAGCATATCAACTGCCACATGCAACCAAAGTATCATTTAACTGCCTATGTGATGAGCCTAAACATGAGGTAGATCCAAAGCTCAAGTGGGCCACACAATAGAAAACAGTGAAGATCGTACACCCATGGTTAAAACATTCATAGAGCCATAGAAGCTTTGGATCATGCTAATATTTTTATTCTTTTAGTTCATCCTAGTGGTAAGGACCTTCATTTAGGCCACTTTATGAATGGTTTGGATTGCATATAAGCATCATGGTGGAGCCTAGAAAGGTTTGAATGGTGGGCAATCCTTTTCTATTGTTTCTTGTCGTGTGGCCCACTTGAGTTTTAGATCTGTGTAATTTTTTTTCTCATGTCCAAACATGGTCTTCTAAAATGGATGGACAGAGTGGATTTCCCAGAAACATCATGGTGAGCCTAACATAAGTTTTGGAGGCAGGAATTTACTGCAAAATGCTTTCGTTATTGGCAACTACGACCTAGACCCTTAACACATAACAACTACAACCCAAATCCCTAACACATGACAACCTTGGCCTTTAACACATGACAACCTCCCTGGTTAACATGTCTTAAGGGTTGAGGTTGACATAACTGTTCAACCAAAGAAAGACATTACAAAATCTTGACTCTATCTCCTTCATTGTCTTCCACATAACAACCACAACCATCCATCTCTACCTCAAATCTCTTACTACAATCACTTCTCCCCATGACAACAACTACAGCATCCTTCTTTATCCACAAGCAAAAGTGGCTCCCATCTCTAAAAAAATGCTATTTTGTAAAAATTAAAATTAAAAAAAATCTATTCAAAATGACTTTCACATATTAGTGGCTTTTATCTCTAAGAAATGCATGTGGTCATTAGAGAACAATTACAATACTCGTTTTTACAATTGTAGAAGTTCTTGGTAGTACTCATATGTCAAAGAAGTTGATGGCGGTGACCGTATGTCAGAAAATGCAGTCGAAGGAGGTGGTAGTATGTCCCCGGAAGACATGTTCGAAAAGAAAGAAGAAGAGTCCTAAGCTAACAAATAGCTGGGACCATCTCATCACCATATGCAACGATGGTCATTGAACACCCCACCATTAAAGACTTCTTGCGGCCACAAAAGTTTTAGATGAAGCTAATATGATGAGGTGTTCCTCCTCAGGAGTGACTAGAGATGTGCAATTTGGGGGTCTTCAGGCAATTGACCATGCTTGATCAGTTAGCTGAAACACACCCAAATAATTAGTCGGTTGCTCGTTGGACTGTCTTGGACAGTGTTGGGCAACCGAAGACTAGAGTTTGGGCAACCGAAACTCGGGGAATTTTTCTCTGTAACTCTCTGGACATGTTTGGCCATGATCAGGTGACTGAACACATTCGGGACGGTCAACCGTTGGCCATGTGACTATTTTACGCAGTTTCTTGTTTTGTTACTAATTTCAGTTTAAATAAGCATATGTTAATGTGGAATTAGGGTAATCCAAAGAAGACACATATTCCAAGGTTTGAGAGAGAGAGAGAGAAAAAGAACAAGAGTTTGAGAGAAAGAGAAAGGAAGATGAGAGAGAGAGAGAGAGAGAGAGAGAGAGAGAGAGAGAGAGAGAGAGAGGGAAGACTGGGCTCGTGAAGTTCATCCACATCGTTGGCTTGTGTACATAGTCTCTTTAAGGTCCTCAATGGTAAGATCTTTTTTTTTTTTTTTATCATTCTCTTTTATTGTATTCCCCCTAAGGGTGAAGATATTGGATCCGAGCGTGTTATAAGCTTGTAATCGTTGTGTATACGTAATTCATTTACATAGTGAATTTCTTGGCTAGACGAGGTCCCATGGTTTTTACCTCTATTACTAGAGGGTTTTCCACGTAAAAATCATTGTGTGTCGTGTGGTGTTTATGGTTGTACTTTCATATCCCATAATTCAGTTGATTGAGGATTGCGAGATCTTAAGATTCGTGTATCCTTCCCCAACATGATATTCATGTTTGCCTTCACCCAGGTCTATGTGCGGTATGAACTGGTTGGATGGCAAATAAGCATCACCATGTGTCCTAGGAAGGTTTCAATGTGTCATAATCATCACGGTTTCTTGTGATGTGGTCCACTTGAACTTTGGATTGCTCCATTTTATTTTTGGGCTCATGCCCTAAAATGAGCTGGAAAACTTGGACAGTGGGCCTTAGAGAGTCTTGGTGGCAAGGTTATAAGGGAATCTGCTTCTCCTGTTGCATTGAGCGAACATATTGAACTTCTAATAGCTGTGGGATTCATAGCAACAGGTGGATGTAGAAGTTCTTCCCACCGCTGTGAGGGTATTTTGAGATGTTTGGTGTAATCTCCGGTGGTATAGATATTCAATCTAACATATTCTAACCATCAATTTTCCATGCTAATCAGTAGATGGGATCATGTGCCATTAAAGTTTTATTTGGACCATTTTACCATTTAAAGTAGGGAAAATTATTTGGATGGTTTTCGCCAAGTCTAAGGCATTAAATGTGAATGTAGAAAAGTAAATTGGGAGACAGATTAAGTATCTCATATCATATAACAATATGGCGTACAAAGAGGTGAGCTTCGTGAGTGAGAAGGGACATGGCATCACAAGATACTTTTCAACTCTGAGGACCACAATAGGAATCATTCATTATTTTTGTACATGGTCGTGGCCTACCTCTTGCATATTCGGAATCTCCTACACATGTGAGACGCTGGGGAAAGCGAATTCGGTCAGGACGGTAAGGATAACACCGATCGGTCACGCTGTGATTGTGGGGCCTACCTTTGATTTATGTATTAAGAGTTCACGCCTTCCATCTGTTTTGCCATCAAATTTAAGGATATGAGCCCAAAGTTGAAGTGAATCCAGATCTCAGGTGGACCACACCACAGGAAACAGTGGTGATTGGGCGCCTGCCATTAAAAACCTCCTCGGCCCATAAAAGTTTTGGATCAAGATATATTTGCGTTAGGTTTGTTTGACCCTATCAGTAGGCTTGGTTTGCATTGGGCCCTGGGTAGTTTTTAACGGTGAGTGTTCAATCCCCTCTGTGTGGTCTACTCGATCCTAGGATCTGATTCAATTTTGGGCTCATGCACTAAAATGATCTGGAAAAATGGATGGACGGCATGGATAAAACCTATACATCACGGTGGGCCTCACATAGCCCCCCGAGTCCACTAGGATATAAAAAGGAATGGGCAGATCAGTGTGGGGGCCACCGTATTATATCTGTTTATCCACGCGGTCCATCCCTTTTCTCAGATATGTTATGTTATGACCAAAAAATGAGGCAGATCCAACACTCTAGTGGACCACACCACAGATGACTATTGCATTTAATGCTTTGTGAGAGTTGGATCTACATAATTTTTGGGCTCCTACCTTCAACTGATATGAGAAAAGGGATGGACAGCATGGATAAACAGATAAATCACAGTGGGCCCAACACAGCACTGCCGGTTCCTTGCAACGTACTAGCGGGGTCGGACTAGGGCTGTCAACGGGTCGGATACGGGCCGGATCAGTGATGATCCGAATCGGACCCGATTAAGAATATATCCGACCCGAATCCGACCCGAATCTGATTCGGATCACAAGTATATGATCCGAACCCGACCCGATTAAATTTTTCGAAATCCGTTTCCGATCCGATTATGATCCGACCCGATATCCGACCGGATATCCGAGAGAGAGAGAGAGAGAGAGAAAGAGAGATTATCATATATTTTTATTTTATTTTATTTTTTTTATTTTTTATTTTATTTTTTTTATTTTTTTTTATCGGGTCGGATCGTTAACGGGCCGGATCAAGGTTGATCCGAATCCGACCCGAATATTAAACGGATCATCTTTGGATATCCGTATCCGATCCGATTATCCAATTATTGATCCGAATCCGATTAAATCGGATCGGATACGGATCGGATACGGATCAAGATCCGTGCCATTGACAGCCCTAGGTCGGACGCAATCCGCTTCCTAGTAGACTCGTCAAGTCGCCTATGGATAAGAATCCACTCTCCATATTTGCCTCCTCACGTTGGCTTTCCTGCATTCACAAACCCTACAATGGAGTTTACTCCTATGAGCCTATGGGCTTTTTGGTCATTTCTCCTTATCTCTTCCTTTCACGTTCCGTGCTTCTCCGGATCTGCCCCTCACTTCTCCAACGAAACCGATCGCCTTTCTTTGTTACACTTCAAAAATCAGATAACTGAAGATCCTCTCCATTCCTTGAGCTCCTGGAATGATTCTCTCCACTTCTGCCACTGGCAAGGAGTCTCATGTGGTGGTCGCCGGCATCCTCAAAGGGTCACCGCCTTGAACCTCACAAATCAGAAATTGGCGGGCCCCCTATCCCCCTACATAGCAAACCTCACCTTCCTCAGGACAATCGATCTCGCCCACAACAGCTTCAACGGACCGATTCCTGAAGAGATGGGCCGGCTGTTCCGCTTGCGGTTTCTCAGTCTGTACAATAACACGTTCACAGGAGAAATTCCAGCAAATCTGACCCACTGTTCGGAACTCAAAACCCTTGATCTTTACCGGAACAAGCTTGTAGGGAGGATTCCAAATGAGCTTGGCTCTCTGTTGAAACTCACCTATTTGAACCTTGGTATCAACAATCTTACAGGAAGCATACCACCTTCACTGGGTAACCTTTTGTCTCTCACTTACCTTTATCTCTCGATGAACAGTCTGGAGGGCAGCATCCCAGACGACCTTGGTCGGTTGTCAAGCTTAGAGACGCTTACCATTTATGACAATGAACTGTCAGGTAGGATTCCGCCCCTCCTATACAATCTCTCCTCTATTAACTTTTTGGACGTGGGATTTAACAGATTGCATGGAAACCTTCCACCTAACTTGGGCCTCACTCTTCCAAATCTCCAACTGCTTTATGCCGGACGAAACCAATTCACAGGACCCATACCAATTTCATTATCCAATGCTTCAGGACTTGTACAAATTGACCTTGCAGAAAATAGTTTTAGTGGATCCGTGCCTATGAATTTTGGAAACCTAAAGGATCTCTACGTGTTACGTTTGTGGGGTAATGAACTTGGAATTGGGAAAGCTCATGACTTGAGTTTTCTTCATTCTTTGACCAATTGCAGTAGCTTACAAGTCCTGGAGGTAAACAATAATCATCTCAGCGGTTCGTTGCCGGACTCCATAGCTAATCTTTCTACACAGTTGACAAGACTTGTGTTAGCGAGAAACAGGATATTCGGAAGCATCCCACCTGGGATTCAGAATCTTGTCGGCTTAACAGCGTTGGGTATGGATAATAACTTATTGAAAGGTACTGTTCCCATCGGTGTTGGGAAGCTTAGCAAGTTGAAGCAACTGCACTTAGGTGCAAATGAATTATCAGGGCAAATTCCATCTTCCTTGGGCAACATCTCCGGATTGTACATACTCAGTTTATATGACAACATTCTATCGGGAAGCATACCTTCACCTCTTGCTAATTGCATAAACCTGATATTCATATACCTCTTCAATAATAATTTCAGCGGTAGCTTACCCAAACAACTTTTCAGCTTTTCATCTTTGACTACACTTTATGTTGGAAGTAACTCTTTTACCGATAGTCTGCCAATGGAAGCCGGTTACTTGAAAACTCTGTCGTCATTGGATGTTTCAGATAACAAATTGTCAGGAGAAATTCCAAGCTCGCTAGGCAATTGTCTCAGCCTAGAGTATCTCTTCTTGGATAGGAACTTCTTTCAAGGATCAATTCCTCCAACATTTACTACTCTAAGAGGCCTTCAAAAGCTGGATCTTTCACGCAACAACTTGTCTGGGGAGATTCCAAAATACCTGGAGAAGCTTACTTTACAGTCTCTAAATCTATCCTTCAATGATTTTGAAGGTGAATTACCAAAACAAGGGGTCTTTCGAAATGCCAGTCAAGTTTCAGTGCTCGGAAATAGTAAGCTTTGTGGGGGTATTCAAGAATTAAAATTGCATCCGTGCTCTAGCCAAGCTTCTAAGAAACGAGGAAAGTCTCTTGCTTCGAAAGTAAAAATCTCAATAGTTGTTGTTGTCCTGTGTCTCATCTTACTGTCATGTTTATTTGCCACTCGTTATTGGATAAGAAAGTCGAGAAGGAAACCTATTGCTGTGCCTTCCGCGGAGGATCTTTTGCTGAACGTATCTTATGCAGAACTCTTTAAAGCAACAGATGGGTTTTCTTTTGCCAATTTGGTCGGCACCGGAAGTTTTGGTGCTGTATATAAAGGGGCTCTAGATCGTGTTGGAACTATGGTAGCAGTGAAAGTCTTCAACCTTCAACAACTAGGAGCTCTACGGAGCCTCGTGGCAGAATGCGAAGCCTTGAGAAACATTAGGCATCGGAATCTTGTTAAGATCATAACTTGTTGCTCAAGCATTGATTTTAAGGGCGATGATTTTAAAGCTCTAGTTTACGAGTACATGCCTAATGGAAGTCTAGAAAAGTGGTTGCACAGAGATGGTCATGAGCAGGTGGGAAGGAACCTGAAGTTTATTCAAAGGCTAAACATAGCTATAGATGTGGCTTCTGCACTGGATTATTTACATAATCATTGCCAAACCTCAATCATTCATCGAGATTTAAAGCCGAGCAACATTCTTCTTGATGATGACATGATTGCTCATGTGGGTGATTTCGGGCTGGCCAGGTTCTCATCTGAGGTTGCTCAAAGTAGCTCAGTTGGAATGAAGGGATCTATTGGCTACATCGCTCCAGGTAACAATTTTCCCTATTTCCTTGTGTATGTGTATTATGCTTCATAGGAGAACGGACGTGCAAGCAAAGGTCTGGAGCCCAAAAATCAGACTAGTCGATTTAGGTGGGCCATACCAAGGGAAACTGTTAGGAGACGGATGCATATCCTTGATTTTTACATGGCTCACAATGAAATCCACTCCGACCATTAGATGCGTCTTCCCAAGTTACTTCTAGGGGCCAACAAATCAGGCTGGCCTTGATTTAGGTGGCCCCACACTAAAAGAAAATGTTGGAAGAGAGATGTACAATTGTACAGTCCACCTGAATCACGAATGCAGCTGCTTTTTGGGCCTTGGGCCTAAAATGGGGTGATGCACTTGGTGGTTGGGGGTGAATTTCACATAAACATCATGGTAGGGTCCACCCAACTTGCTGTACCCTTTCTCAATCACAAGTTACAGTCTTCTTAGAAGGCAACTTCCAACCTTTCATGTACTTGCAACGTCCACTCTATGCAACAGGTTGAGATTTCTTTATGAAAAAATCTGCTACATCCACTAATTGAGTAGGTCGAGCTATCAATTGCTAGACATGGTTTTCTAGGTGTGACCTACTCATGAGGAGATGGAGCTAACACTCTCTCTCTCTCTCTCTCTCAACTAAGGATGTCAATGGGCTGAGCTAGGTCTATGCTAAGTTGTGTCCAAGCCTGGCCCACATTGTTTTACGTAAGCCCAAACCCAGCCCAGACCAGTGATGGGCCAAAATCATCCATTGAGATTTAAACCGAGCAACATTCTTCTTGATGATGACATGATTGCTCGTGTGGGTGATTCCGGGCCGGCAAGATTCTTACTTGAGGTTGGTCAAAGTAGCTTGGTTGGAATGAAGGAATCTATTGGGTACATCGCTCTAGGTAACAATTTTATCTATTGGCCGATTTTTGGCACATCCCGTAACCTAGAGGGAACCGACCAAGTGAATGGCATGGATCTCCATCACACATCATGGTGGACCCATAGAGCTCGACCTCATGAGGTTGACCTTATAGCTATCATCTTGTATGTGTGTGGGCGCGCGCCTATGTGTGTATTCCTTTCGCAGGAGACCTGATGTGCGAGCAAAGTAGCGGTGGGCTCGGGTGGGGCCCACTGTGATATGTATGTGAAATCCACTCCGGACAATTGATTCGTCAGCCGATCTTATGCCCAAGGCCCAAAAACCAGACTGGTCCATGATTCGGGTGGGCCACTGAACAGAAACAGTTGGGGAGAGGAATGCCCACCCTTTATTTTTACATGACCCACTACGAAATTCACTCTAACCATTAGATACGTCATTCCTAGCTAGGTTCAGGGCCAAAAAATAAGATTGACCCTGTTTCAGGTGGGCCACACTCAAAGAAAAGGTTGGGAGAGAAACTTCCACGCTTGATATCTACAGGGCTCACTGCAATGATAATATGAAATCCACTCCAACAATTAGATGACACACTGAAATTGGGATGGGCAAAATGTCAGTCTCATCTGTGATTCAGGTGGGCAACATGAGTGATCCACTTAATTGAATCATGAATGTGACTGATTTTTCGGCCCTGGGCCTAAAATGGAGTGACACATAATCATCATGGTAGGGCCCATTTGATTCACTGACCCCTTTTCTTGCCAATGGTCTCCTGGACCATTACTCTCTCCCATTCTCTCTCAACCACAAGTTAACATCCACATGACTGATAACTTCCAACCTTTCATGTACTTGCAACATCCAATCCATGCGATAGGTTGGCCCTTGGCCCTATCATGAGCATTCCGCAATGAAAAAATTAGCCACATCCATACATCCACTAATTTAGCAGGTCTATTTATCAATGGCTAGATATTGTTTTCTAGATGTGACCCCACCTGATGAGTACATGGAGTTGATTCTTGCACTGGGTGATCCTCATGGTAGGCCCATCCTGTTGGAAGTTTTGGATGTTGCATTGATTTAAGAGGTTCGAAATTAATCTTATTAGGTTGAGCATAACTTGTGGTCCAACCGGTTGCACTTGAAACCTTCTCTCCACACACCAGAAAAGATGAGAGCACACCCCTTGTAATTGTATTGATAGTATTGATAGATGAAACACTTTACACGTGCCTACTTGGATCTTAGCTCCACACACTTTACACGTGCCTACTTGGATGAGTGGGATAGGGTAGCCCCCAGCTTGAAGACAGCTATGCACAAAACACTCGGCTTCATAGCTCAAGTGGTAGACTGAGTGAAGATAACCTAAACACTGTGAGGTCTTGGTATCAATTCCCAAGTGGGAGTAGCTAACATGGTGGTGTGACTAACAATGGGAGTGGGTGTACTAACACTAGGGTGTGTACTAACTCAAAAAATAATAATAATAATAAAACATGCGCAAAAGTAAGAGGTACGCCACAATATAATCATTCAAAGTACACATTAATTTGGCCGGCCCAATTAGTGGCGTGCTGCATACTTTAGGAGCATCTCACACTCACATCTCTTGCAACTTACTATCTTAGCACTATATATTTTACCTCATGCGTGAGCATCTCACACTCACATACTTTATGGCGCCTCAACTAACATCTCCATAAAAGGTGGTTGTGCAATAAATATCACACAAGTGAAAATTAGGCCAAAAAATCTCTCTCTCTCTCTCTCTCTCTCTCTCTCTCTATTCCTTATTTCGATGGTTCGCATTGCCTGGTCTTTATCCAAGGTCATCTTTATGGTGCATCCCTTTGCATGGCTTGAATTTTCTACATAAGTGACACATGGGTAATCAAACGTTTGTATGTAAAAGGTGGTTGTGCAATAATTTTCTACATAAATTTCTCAATTTGAAGTTATTCGGCCTATCAGATGGATGGATTCTCTTGGTGGCACATACGAGCCATATAAAAGGTGGTTGTGCAATAAATATCACCACAAGTGAACGTTAGACCAATGGAGATGTTAGATGAGCCACAAAGTCTTGTAAGTCAGACCATAGTCTTTGTTCCTTAATTTCAATGGTTCATGTTGCCTGATAAGTGGACCATCTTGGTTTTTATCCAAGGTCATCTTTATGGTGCATCCCACACTTTGCAAGGCTTGAATTTTCTACATTAGTGATACATGGGGAAGGAAAAATTTTGTAAGTATGCACACAATGTCAAATTTCTCAATTTTTTTGGCCTATCAGATAGATGGATTCTCTTGGTGGCGCATGTACAGCAATGGCATCCGTGATATCGTGGTACATGCTCATAAAATCATAACCATCCATGAGTTGTGACCATTTCAAACATGCACCGGGATAACAATATGCTTTGTAAGAACTTACAAGTCACACTAATTGATTCCAGAAATTTGGATCTTATAATAGCAAAAAATGCTTCCAATAGAATACTCTCTCTCTCTCTCTCTCTCTCTCTCTCTCTCTCTCTAAATTCAACATTCGCACATTATTTATATCTAAATGGCTACTTACATGCCACTAACATTCCAATATGTGTATAAGTTACAGAGTATGCGATGGGCACCAAAGCATCTACACAAGGAGATGTTTATAGCTATGGGATCCTTCTATTGGAGATTATCACTGGAAAGGGGCCAACTGATGACTTGTTCAAAGACAATCTAAGCCTTCATCATTTTGCTAAGTTGGCTTTGTCGGAAGGAGTAATGGAAATTGTTGATCCACAACTGCTTGTAGAAGAAGCTAAAGTCACTCAAGGCAACGAAAGTCAAAGAAATAGAATGCATGATTGCTTGATTTCAATTGTGAAAATTGGAGTATTATGCTCTGCAAATTCTCCAAACGAACGAATGTGCATGAGAGACGTTGCTGCAGAAATGCATACAATCAAGGACGTGTATCTCAAGAATGGGATTCATCGAGACAGACAGGTTAGGTCGCAAAATTAGACGAAGATTTGTCTTACCTCAGTCATTACTAAGTTATTATTGGTAGTTATGTTGAGAAAGATTTCAAATAAGGTTAGTTTGTTGAATACTTTTCTAAACAAGCTCTAGATATATATAGTATTGGCTTAAGAGTGTGCTTGTATTGGTACTGAATATATGAGAAGATGTATTCCTTTTTCTTTATTTTACCTTGACTTAGAGAAGCGAAGATTGTGTCATGAATTTAATAAGGAAAATACATCATCTTATTATAATAAAAATAATATCAAGTTACAATCTTATTATATATTTTATACAAATCTTTTAAAATGTTGTTACAATCTTAAGGAATGAGTTTAGTTGTTGGTAGAAGTCCCACTAGAGAGAGAGAGAGAGAGAGAGAGAGAGAATTTATAATCAATGATTCCATTCAATTGATGACGTCATTGCTTTGTTTCCAAACGTATGTTGATTCACCACTAACAAGATGGTTAGAATTATCAAACCATGGTAGTCTTTGACATAATAGTAGTACAAGTAGACTATGAATACCAACAAGTGTAATTACAACTACTTCTCTCCCTCTGTAAAGAGGAATCCACTTCTTTTGTTGGAAGAAATTGTTAACTGTAATCCGAAATTGAAAAGACCGAATAGTGCATTAGAAATGGGGATCAATATCAACGGAGGTTTTCGAGGAGGATTAGTATAACATGGAAAAAAAAAATGCATAGGTTTGTTGGGCCCACACAAGAATAGAGCTTTATCCATTGCAAGTAATCACAAATGCCAATTTACGTCAAGCACATGCTTTTGAATGTTGGTATCGATCGGTGTATCAGCCCGATAAAAAAATGATACAATACGACGTCGCTATCGAGCCCATATCGATCAAAAAATTTTGAAGTCAAAGATTTAACAAAAATATCAGAAAAAAATGAGAATAATAAGATATTTAAGAATCAATTTTTTTTTTCATATTTTAGACATGCATATGATGGTGTATCAGACCTTAGACCATTCTTTAATGAGAATGTTGTTTGTTAGTTTTTCCCATGCCCAATAATTACAACAATTGTTTCAACACTACTTTGTCCTCCCAAATTCTTCTTTCCCTTCTTAACACCTATCCTAATAACCGCTTGCAACACCTCTTCTCGTTCGACCACATTATGATTGGTCATGTTCCCTCTTCGGATGATGTCTACATCACTTGACTAGCGTTAGCTGTCATTTCCACAAAACTCGCTCCAAATATCTTCACAAATCTTATGTGTGTTGTATACTTCTCTTGCAATGACATGTGTCCTTTCATGGTTGGATCTTTCAAGAATGGTAAGTAAAAAAATAAGGTACAATAGGGTTGGGCCTAATATATGTATAGAAATTCTTTAAAAAAAAAGATTATATGGGAAGTTGCTATTGATTTCGATTGGGCCCATTGTGATGCTCATGCATGATCCATTCCGACTGTTAAGTATCTAGTCTTGTATTAGGACCGGTGACAAAAAAATCTAGCTAACCTGTGATTCCAATGGGCCACGCCAAAAGAAATAGATGGGAGAGAGATGTCCACCCTTGATTTTTAGAGGGGCTTACTGTGTTAGTTATATAAAATCCGCTCTAACCATTAGATTCCAAACAAAATTTTCAGTGTGTAGCCCAAAAATTATACCCATTCGTGATTCATGTGAGCCATACTAATGGAAAAAATGGGCAGGCGTTGCCTTATACATTGTTTCCAATCATGCGGTCCACCTAAATCATAGATGGAAATGATATTTGGGCCCTTGATGCACCTGATGGTCAAAGTGAATTTTACATAAACATCATGGTGGGGCCCACCCGAGCCACCAAACCATTTGTCGGCAATTGTTAAGACAACTGTGACATAAGATGGTGGAATGATAATTGTATGGATTGATGAGGTATTTTTATGAAATCCCTTTTGAAAAAGGGATCAGAATATAATTTCATATTAATCAAGCTATTTTTTTTGTAAGATTTTCCTTCCATTCTTAATAAAAGTTTGTTTGATAACCGCTTTGTAAAAGTAGCTTATTAGACTAAACTTATAGCTATAAATAAAAAAGTCTTGCTTTTTAACTTTATAACCCTCTCTCTCTCTTAGTCATCTCTCAAGGTGATGGATTATTGATTTCAAAGGTAGACCCGCATGATGGATGGTGGGGTCCACATGATGGATGGTCCATGTCAAAGGTGGAGCCCACATGATGGATGACCCCATATCAGGGTGTTCACACATAATGGACAATCCACATCAAAGGTTGTCCCCTAATGATGAATGATTCACATCCAAAATAGCTGATATAAAAATGGCCCCACATGATGGACAATCCACATTAAAGGTGGGACCCACATGATGGATGTCCACATTTAGATGGGCCCACATAATAGATGGTCCACATCAAAGGTTAGCCCCTAATGATGAATGACCCACATCCAAAGCAGGCCCAACACATTGAACGTGGGGCCCACACGTGGAGGTCCACATCAAAGGTGGGCCCTATATGATGGATGACCCACATCACGGTGAGCCCAAATAATAGACGATCCACATCGAAGGTCGGCTCCCAACTGGAAAATGTGCTCTAAAAGTCACTAAGGACGCACATCAACCCCACAATGCAAATCCATCAATTAATGATCTGAAAGTCACTAAGGACACACATCGGCCTCACCCAGTAGTCTAGAAGTCACTAAGGACACACATCGTCCCCACAATGCAAATCCATCATGAGTAGCCATCATCAGCAAAAATACTAAAGGTACATGCTCTCAGTGAATAATGTACTCTATGGTGGTCTAGAGCCAGCAAAAATACCTCAATGGTACGTGCTTTCAACAACCAGACCACCCGACAGTAATATGGATCGTCACCACACATCTCATCTATGCCATGATATACATGATTAAACCAACAATTATTATTCCAATTTACACCTAAACCAATTATGAAATACCCTTTCAACTAGTAACATTTTATTGCACTAGTTCTCCAAAATATATCCACATAAGGACACCATAAAAAAAAAAAAAAAAAATCAGTCTAACTAGGAACATAACCAATAATTTATCTCAACAGGACATTCAGTCCAACCAATCCATATAAGGACACCATTAAAATCAATCCAACTAGAGACAAAATCAATATCTCCACATGACATTTAGTCCAACCAATTCATATAAGGACATCATTAAAATCAGTACAACTAGGGGCATAATCAATATCTTCACAGGACATTTAGTCCAACTAATCCATATAAGGACGCCATTAAAATTAGTCCAACTAGGGACATAATCAATATCCCCACAGGACATTTAGTCCAACCAGTCCATATAAGGAGGTTATTAAAATCAGTCCAAACTAGGGACAATCAATATCTCCACATAACATTTAGTCCAACCAGTCCATATAAGGACACTATTAAATATTTTCAATATATTGCTTCTAAAGGCTACCTAGTTTAAGGTCCCATTAAATATAGGTGATCACAACCATTTACATTCACAATCCACTCTTAGATTCCAAACATGAGAAGCGAAAATGACAATTCCAATGTCTGTAAATAGTTCACCGTTATAATGAGAAATTCACGTATCACAAAAATTAAATATATGATCAAATAACAACATAGGTAATCATGAGACAGAGTTAAAATATCAGTAATAAATAAATGAAATTATTACTTAATTAATATGGTAACGGAAAGCTCAGGGGGAGGAATTATCACTTTAAGAGTTGAATTACCTACTATTGTTGCTAAGAGGTGCGTATGTCCTTAAAATCGAGTCTTGATTCAAGAATTATGAAATTGTATAGTTAGATCCTAGTATTACACACTATATATGGCCATGGTTAGTCCTATGCTTCTGATGATCAGGATAGTCTCAACTTCCTATGGCCAAACTCAAACCCTGAACATGATAGATGGTTTGGATCGTAAGGATTTTAGGGTTTCTTGCTATAGTTTAAGCTTAGGCTTTAGGATTTAGATCCAACGCTACCCGGTAGTTCACATCCAGTTGCTAGGTTGTCCATCAGATGGTTTGGACAAGTGGTGGACCCCTTGAAAGGTCCCACACAAATTTCAAGTTAAAACAGATTTTTAGTTCAGATTTGGTTTTGGGCCATTTTTGTGTCTAATTGGTGATCACATGGCGCCCACATTTAATAAACTAAAAGAGAATTTGGTAGACCCATATATAGGCTTCAAAAACCACCAGACATCCTTCCTTAATTCGGTGTATCCAAATTATGGTGATGGCCTAAAGATGGTTACTTGAAATAACTGTGCAAAAATGTAACCCAGAAATGGTTTTGGCCAAACTTTGGAAACGTACCATCACTACATAGGGTTACCATTTGGCGTGCCCACAAGTTTCCCTTGTAGTCCCTTATATGGTTATTAAAATAAATACTGTAAAGCTTTGTGTTTACATTTGTACAATTTTGGGTGTGTGGCCAAACATTGCTATTTGAAATTTCCAAAGATGGCCCAAAATCATACATTCAGACTTTCAGTTTTCAGTTATGACATCCCCAACTTTTGGCCCACTTCACCAATGCGTAAGGGGGAGATTTCCATACTCTGATATGTGAAAAGGACATCCCCCAAGGTAGGACCCTTATCTACAGAGCATGGGGCCTACCATGAGGTCTCAAACAGGCTTACTTGCAACATCATTCTGGTACTTGAAAATTTTTCAGCAACCAGAAATAAAAAGGAAGGAAGAAGAGATTTACACACTGTTTCCTTTGATACGACCCATCTGATAATTGGATTGGGCTAAAATTTTATATCAGGCCCTAAAATTCCCTAATAAATCATATTTGTGGGGTGGATGGTTCTGATCAGCGATGTGAGGCCCAAAATTGCCTAAAAAGTGGTCATTTACACACTTTTTCATATGGTACGGCCCACCTTGGCCTGAGATTAGGGCAATTTTTTGTCACATGATCTTAAATGAGTTCACAAGTAAGATGGACAGTTAAATTTCGCAGATAGCTCGTGGTAGGGCCCAAAAATGGGTCAAACCCTGAATGCCCCAAATACACATCCCACCATTTCCTTTAATATGGTCTACTTGAAAATCTGATTGGGCTGATGTTTGATCATAAGACCCAAATCTCACTGAAAAAGCATATGAGAGGATCTGATTTTCCAAAATCATTACAGTGGGGCCTACGAGCGTCATATAAGGGGGCGTCTACCATTCCCACTGATTTGATTGGTGCGTCCCACTGCAGCGTCAGATTTGGAGGTTTTTTGGTCCCTAGACAGAATACTGGCTTTGGTAAATGGTGGACGTCTCAGATTTTCCAAATCAATCAATGTGGGGCCCACTGGTTGCAAATAGTCTAGACTCGAACTGTTTCAAACATGGGTGTAAGAAATCCCCACTGTATGAGTGGTGTGGGCCACCTGAAAATCTGATTTGGACAATGTTTGGATAAATGGCATATAATAATATGTGGAACCAGATGGAAGGATTGGATTAAACAAATACATCATGGTGGGTCCCAAAAGTGGACTACAGTCCACACCCTAGGTGAGTTTAACAGTGGACGTACATCGCTATTCCCACTGTTTTGAGTGGTGTGGCCCGTTAGAGATTCAGATCTACCTCATTTTTAGGCACGTGCCCTAAAATAGTCTATCTAAATGGATGGACGATAGGGGTAACACATAAACATCAAGGTGGAATCCCCATTCACGCCCCATGTGGGCTTTCGACAAGATGGGGTCCACTTTGAGGGATCTACACTGTCCATTGGTTTGGCCTGAAATTTGGGTCATGCCATAAAATGGCCTGGTGAATCAGATGAACGGGGTGGATCTCAACCATACATCCTGGTGCGTCCCATGAGATTTAATGATAGAAATTCAATCATCATCTTGTATTTGATGATGTGACCCACCTGACAAATGGATCAACAAATTTTTGAGAATTTGATATAAAAGTGATCAAAGAGTAAAGACACTAGGGGAAAAAAGAGAGATAGGATAAGTGTATTCACCTAATCCAAAGGTTGAAATCAATGGCTAGGATCTCCCACAAGCAACTGATGGATGGATGAAAGGATGGAGGAAGTGAAGGTACAAGGGGAGAGAAGATGTCAATCGCCCTCTCCATCTACATGGTCACATCTAGGCCCGACAAAATTCCACACAACCCGTTAACCCGCACGAAAAAACCAATGTTCGAGTTGAGCCTTATCATGTCGGGTCAATAACGAGTTGACCCGTTAACATAACAGGTCGGGTCACTGTTTCACCCGCGAACCCATTTAACCCATTAACATAATGGTCTAGATCACCAAAACATAACTCACCTATGAACCTTGGCACTCCATCATATGCAATATTGCAATGTACAGGTGATTCCTCCTCATCTTATTAGTGAATTATATTGTTTACGATGATAGAATAAGCCCACTAGATGGACCACAACTGTATGTTGGGTCAGACTGTCAGTTTTCCTCATCAACGGTGTAGCCATCTGATGAGTAGACTAGCCTAACGGGCTAAACACGTCGCGTTATGAGTAACTCGTTAAATTAACGAATGGTTTTGGGTTTCCAAATTTCGACCCATTAGTTAACTAGCTAGGTTTGGATGAGCAAATTTTTGACACGACACGAACACGGTTCAACACGACCCGTTGTCAGGCCTAGTCACACCTATAAATAGCATAGAATATATTACTTTTATTATTATTATTATTATTATTATTATTATTATTATTATTTTATTTTGTTGAAATTAATGAAGGAATGGAGGGGAAGGGGGTGACGTAGGAGGAGAGGGAAACCATGGTGCATTGATGGGTTGCCGTTTATTTCACCCATTTATTTATTATTTTATTTGTTTGTTTTGTTTATTCGTTATTTATTTATTATTATTTTATACATTGTAATGACTTTTGGAGTATTTTTTTCAAAGTGCAATTAGTGATTGCAATAATTAAGAGAGAAGGAAAATGCCACTTGTGATAATGTGCAGGTAAGTGCATGCAATACTGCATTTTATTCGGACGTTTTGATCGAAAGCTCATATTTTTGCGCTTGGGTATCGGATTAACGCACGGTTTTCACCGTGGTGATCGTAGTGACGACACGGTCGTCATAGCAAAGATTTTAAATTCATCTAAAACAAAATACAAAGGTGAAATGTTTGGGTGTACAGGAGTACTGCATATGATCAATTGACGACTCGGTTCGGGAAACATGTGCTCAGTTCGTGTCACTGAGGACTGGGGTATCACAATAATCTAGATCAAAGGTGAGGCCCACACATTGAAAAATCCTCACCAAAGATAGGTTCCACATGATGGGCAATGGACATTGAAGGCACCCCCACTTGATGGATGACCCACATAAAGGTGGGCCCCACATAATGAATGGTCCACATCATAGTTCAGCCGCTAATGGTGAGTAACTTGCGTCCAAGGTAGGCCTTGCGTGATGGATAGCCCACTACGAAGGGGCCTACACGATGCACAACCCACATCAAAGGCGAGCTCCACATGATGGGCAATGTCCCTTAAAGGTGGGCCCCACATTGTGGACAATTAACATTGATGGTAGGCCCCACATGATGGATGCCCAATATCAAGGTGGGGCCCACGTAATGGACTGTCGATAGGGGTGTCAATGGGCCAGGTTAGGGCCGGGCTGCGCTTTGTCCAAGCTCGGCCCAAATTCGTCCACTTCGGTCCAAACCCGATTCGGCCCATGATGGGTTAAAAGAATATAGCCCAAACCCAACCCGGAGTACTTATATAAGTCCCCCGGCTCGAACCCAGACCGGCCTGAGCCCGAAATAAATTTTGTAAAAAAAAGAATCAGAGTTTTGTGGGGCCACACTTACCACTAGCACACTTCGATATCAAATCCAATATGTTCATTTGGTAGGCCCTGCAGTCAAGAGAGAAAGCGAAAGAGATGTCAACCTATTGTAATTCCAGAGGACTCCTGCAATAGCTGGAGACCTTACTGCTACAATGGAGTCAGTTGGAGCAATGGGAGAGACGAAAGGAATCGGTTTGGAGGTCACAGAGACTGAGAAAAGATGGAGGTGGGAGAGGGGGAGGAGAGATGGAATGGTCGGAGAATGTTGCCGGTTTTGGTATTTCTTGCCACAGGAAAGTTCATCCGGCTGAGGTTGCTTGTTAAGGTAGGCCCCACCTAGTGTTTATGTAAAATCCACTCCAATCACCAAGTGTTTTACCTCATGGTAGGCCTGGGGACCAAAATTCATTTCCATCCATGTTTCGGGTGGGCCACACCAATGGAAACAGTTGCAGGAGTGACAC
>ML058557.1:1852051-1992974 GCA_003013855.2 Liriodendron chinense | reverse complement strand
TGCCTCACCCGCCTACACCTCCTGGTGAATACGTGCAAGTTAGCCGATCAAATGTTCAACCACCTCTATCTACTCGGCTACTTCCTACTTATAGTTCGTACGTAGGACGACTTAAAGAAGATCTAAGTATACTCAGTAAGTCCCTGAGAAACACGCGTCTCTCCCTCTGGTAGTTGTAACTCTGACAATAGAGTTGGGAGGTTAAATTCCGCTACTTTTTCTTTTCGCCACTGCACCCAAGAGCAAGAAGGAGTTTCCGTAACTAATACCCCCCTTCTTCAAGACTTGTACCACTCCCTATAGATTTAGTCCTAGATTTCGGTTCCCGTTTCCTTCCCATTCCACATCACGACCTTAACACCAGTCCTTCCGGTGTACTCTCCCCTAACAGTCTTAGGGTTCAACTTCGTTCTCTTCATATTTTTAAGAAGACCTCTTCCTCAATTATGGGATTTACTGTCACCGCTAGAAACACTTCAAAACTGATATAGGTCGTTCCCTAGAGTGCCATCTCTCACCTAGGACCTAAGTCCACGAAGTACAGTGTAAACAGGATTGGCCTCGACTAAGTACTGTATATACCTCATACTACCACCTAGCCACAAACACCCGCTACCGATACGAGTTTGACCACCCATAACTATGCCACGCGTAGTCTTACAAGTTACCCTAGCTTGCTCAGGACCTTCTACACTTCGTATAGGGGTTTTACTTCTTCTTACACTAGACAGAACCACGTTAGCTCACCATTTTCCCACGCACAAGTAGCCAGCGCTAGCAACAACATTTCACTACTTTCCCCGTCAGCACACCAGTAGAAATGTTCAACTAGTTCTCGTGCAAAGTGCCACCTCGTCGCCCTAGTCGTCACCCTAGGTACCAACGAGTATACACCGTTCACGGGTTCCCGGTGTATTCTTCTTGTCTTTTCCCGCACTTTCACGTTCCTACCCCAACTACCTCCGTGTTCTTCGTCACCTCGATACAACTTCAACTCTACTACTTCTTTCGCTCCTACTAAACTAAGTTGCAAACTTCGGAGCCACCTCTAACAACCTTCTCGGAAGTTTAACAAGTGATTGTCCCAGGCATCTGATGGTTGCTAGCTAGTACTAGCCAGTCTACACTTGAGGCAGACGTGAAGTTTTGGTGTTTCTCCTCTGGACTTTTTTTATCGGTCCGACCGATCGACCATGGGGTTTGACCGGTCGGTCGTGTATGTGGTTTCTTATGCAGTTATGCGGATCTGCATAAGTTGTTTCTATTTTTGGGTTGTTTTTTATATATATGGCATGTATCCGGACTTAGACATAATCCTAAGGTGTCCAAGGTTTCCTAAGTGTATTAGGAAGAGGGGAGTGTTTTAAGAGAGAGAGAGAGAGAGAGAGAGAGAGAGAGCTTAGGTTTTCTCTGGGTTTTCCTTGCTTGTGAGCTATCAATTCTCTATTCTTCTAAATCATAGTGAATTGTTTTGTGCCGTGGTTTTTTTAGCCGTTGAGGGCTTTTCCACATAAAATTGGATTGTCTCTTGTGGTTGAATGCTTGTGTGATTGGTTGCATTGTGTTGCTTGTTAGATTCGAATATTCTGTTGTGTCGTGTGTGTGTTTGTTGTTCGACTTTCGCTTCCACTGCCGACGTTCTTATTCCCAACAATCTTAATCCCCTATTCTCACCTATTTATCATAACTTCTCTTTCATTTTCCCCATTTTCATCTTACACCATCTGAGAGAGGGAGAGAGAAGGAGCTTTATGGGCCACCATCTATCCCAACCATAAATCCCAATTGTCGATTAAGACCCTCATGTGAGTGCACTCTCCTCACTTCTTCCTTTCTTTACTTTCCTTGTAATTTCCTTTCTTTCCTTCTTGATGTAGGTGTGAGATCTACAAATGGTGAATCCCACAGTGGAGATCAAGAACCATTTGAATCATTCAACGGTTTGGATGATGAAGGAAATGCAAATATTAGCTTGATCCAAAACCTTTGTGGGACCCATTGACCTTGGGCCTCATTATAACGTGCACAACCATCCGACCTATTCTTAAGGTCACAGGGACTAGGGTGGAGAGACCCTATAAATTTCAGTTTGATTAAGTCTAAGCGAGGCTCGTTGTGATGTATATGTTTTATCCAACCATCTAAGTTGCAGACCCCACTGGGGTGTTCACCCCCCCCACCCAATGCTCTCGCTAAGGATGAAACTATGGGGCCCACTGCAAACCCCAATATGACATATTTGTTAAATCCACACCGTTCATCCATTTTTCCAGTTCATTTTAAGGCATGATCTAAAAAATCAGGCTGGTCCAAATTTTAGGTGGGCCTCACCACTTGAAACAGTGAAAAATAAACACTTACCATTTAAAAAAAATATATGTGAGTCTACCGTGATGTATTTATCTTATCTAATCTGTCCATCTGATCCTCCAGATTATTCAAGGCAAGGCTCAAAGTATGAACCAGATCTGAATTTCAGGTGGACCCCACCAGAGGAAATAATGAGCTTGCACGTCCAACTGTTGAAAATGTAGGGAGCCCACTGTAATGTTTGTTTACTAGCCAATAGAACCATAACAAAAATATATATATGACCTACGGTAAGGCCCCAACAGGTGGGACATTGCTTCATACAACAACAGTGTGCTGCTACAGGCAACATGGTCCCCAGTGGGTGGGGCCACCATCAAAAGCCTCATAAGGTTGCTGGAGCTCCAAACTACCCAAATTTGTGGGGCTCGTGGCGGACCTTACATTGGTGTATGGTTGAGCCCAAAAAATGCGGTAGATCCAAATCTGAAATGGGCCACATTACATAAAACGGTGTTAATTGAGCGTCCACCATTGAATTTCCTAGGGCCCATTGTAATGTTTTTGTAATATTTATTTACCATTTGACCTAAGTATGGGGGCCCATTGTGGATCCTACTTTGATGTATGTTGTATACATAGGTCGTACATCTTAGAGTCCACTATGATACATGTGTTATAACCATGTTGTTGCGGGCCCACTTAGACGCGTATTTACCATCCAACTATTATGGGCCCACTAAGAGGTTTATTTATCGTCCACTTGTGGATCTTCCATGATATATGTGTTTTATTTGCATGGCTCACCACAGGCCCCACCTTGATGTATACATTGTATGTCCATGTCGTTTATCCGTGGACCCTGTCATGATGTATGTGTTTGAAATGTGCGGTCCATGGGACCCTCCCTAATGTATGTGTCTCATATGGGTAGTCCATAGGACCAACCGTGAAGAATATGTTCAAACCACCCTCGTCCAACCCTAGGGACCCACCATGATATATGACTTATATATTTTCACCACCCATCTAAATTATTATGTCTTGTAGAGTCGAGCCCAATTTGGGCTATGTTTATGTCGCACCCCGAAATTTGAGTGCTCGAATAGTATAAATCGAGACCCGAGTTACAGGCCTGTGAACTAAATATATCAATTTTTAATGCAATAATATATCATTTCATTTCATTCCATTCCGCACACATTCACATTCCATTAGACATTTCACGAAAATAAATGATGCCATGCACTAATATAAAATATATTATAACCATTTACAACATCAATCATCACATATAAATTAATTACAAATATAAGGTAACTATAAATTAATGTTCAAAGTTTTATTACATCACCATAGTCAAGAAAAAATCAAACTAATCATAAAACATGGAAGAGATTGCTATATAAAGTCGACTATGCTCAATTCTCTAAGCACTAACAATAGTTGTTGACATCCTCATAATACTCTAATCTTGTACTTGAAATGTTTATTAACCATGAGTTTGACAGCTCGTAGGGTCACTTCGCACCCATGAGTTGGAAAGTTCCAAGTTCACATGACAGTCCAACATATAATTACAGTTTACAAATTATAAGCATCTATAAAGAACATGAATTATTGTAAGCACTCCAAAGTTTGATATGCATATGCTTTATAATCAATGAATAATGGTAAGATCCTTCGGAATGAATTTAAGTAATTTTACTATTTCAATCCTTTTGGGGAATGACCCAAGGCAGAGCACCCGTGCTTGCTGTTTTAGGAAATGACCCAAGGTAGAGTGCTCATGCTGATCGTTTTAGGAAATGACCCATGGTAGAGCACTCATGCAACCATTTTAGGGATTAACCCAAGGTAGAGCACCGTAATCATTTTGGATCTCCCAAGGCAGGGTACCGTACATCCAACTTTTTAAGGAGTCCGAACAAAGTACCCATTTGAACATCCTTTTAGGAATGACCCTGGGCAAAGCAATCGTGCAACAATTTTAGAAAAAATCTAGGGTAGAACACCCATGAACATTAATTGAAGTAGAATATATTATAATTGAAATTTTGGGTAGTCCTGTGAAGTACCGTATCAGACTTTGACATTATTAATATAAATAGATAAGAGAGAAAGGATCTCCCCTAATCTCAATTAGTTTAATTAAATTTACATGGTATCAGAATTAAGGTTTTTTAAACCCTAGCCATCGCTTTCTTCTTTTTTTCAATCATCGTTGTCATTCAAATCGAGTTGTCGTCGAGTTATCCAAGCCCTGGCCGCTCTTGCTCTTCTTCTTCCTTGCTTTTCTAAGCCTAGCCATCGCCAACTAAGCTTGTCTTCAACCGCACCACTTTCCTTGATCGTGCACCACCAGCGCCGATCACACACCACTAATCATGATTGCATACTGCCTTGCCTATTGCCACCACTCTCAACTCCGGCGAAACGAATAATGGCTATAAGAATTATAGCCAAATCAAAGATGTATTGGATCACTTTGATTTTCACATGACAACCCATGAAATGCATTCTAGACTTAATGGACAGATGGATCAATTGAACTGTTCAGATGACTCTTGATATTCATGTGTTAAAGAATTATACATGTGTCATACATTTACCAAATTAAACTAGATATTGATGATAAATTATAGTCCCAAAATCAATTTAGTTCTAACAATCCTAACATTTAATTAGTGGATACTCGTTTGGTGAAATAAAACTAGAAGATATGTTTCATTTTTAAATGTCCAGTGAATGTCTACAGATCCAATCTTTTGTTGCTAATAAACCGAATTCTTAATCTGTATTGTATTGAAATTAGGATCTATAATTTTGATGGTTTAATTTAAATCATTTGCATGCCACATATGCAAATTCTAAATGCTCATGTATCATCCATTGCTCTCCCACAAATGATAAGACATCAATGCTCGGATATTATAAGAGCATGATACAAATGCACACGGCTATGGTACGTATGATACACCTCTAATTCAAATTACTGTTCAACTCATTGGTTGCAAACTAGGTGGATGTGGAAGAATGCAACCTTATGTCAGTGGACACATTTGTTTACGTTGACTATTTTCATTTTTTATTTTCACCATCTGTTTTTTATGACCATCTATTAAATTGTTAGGATTAATTCAGTATTCTTTTCGAATTATTCCTAATAAAAGAATGTTGCGGGCTCTCTGAATAGTCTAGATGTAGCTGCATGTATTCTTGGTGGTCTGCATGTGTATAAACATAAAATGAAATAACTTATTGGGGGATATTACTTGGAAGCTTCTCATCTCTGGCCCATCCCATTCTTTAGATTCTTTTATTAGTTCACTGTCATTTTAAAAATAGTGGTTTATTTATATAAATCGACTACACCATTGATAGAAATGCCCCATAAATCTCTCAAATTAGAATATCATAATCCTTTAATATCGAACTCTTTTTTATTTGAATATATAAATATTTTTTTACGAGTTTTTAATTATATTGAATGTTAGAATCTTTTAATCTTAGTGATTTCATGGCCATTTTCTATTTACAGTACAATCCATTTAGTCACCGGTTTGGATAATGTAGTAAGGCATCGCATGTCTACCATTATGGTTGTAAAACAACTACACATAATGTAATGAGCAATAAAGAAAGAATTATAGAGAGATTTTTTTAATTCTTCTAAATATATGATTTTTAAGTGGGCCACAAAGTGAATTTTAGATTTTTTAGGTGGTTGTCTATTGTTATCATGTTGCTTGTCAAATCAACATATATTTTAAGGTATCATATTTTCATGATGAGACAATCCTATTGGATGGACTGAATGTTGAGCATGCACCACAGTAAGCTTTAGGCAATTGATTGCATATTTTTTCATCCAATATTAGTTACATATGGGACCTTCTCTTTTCAAAATATCTAAATGTGTTAGGCCATTGATTTTGACACATACACATTAGGCCACTGATTTTAACACATGAGTATGACATCTAATATTACATCATAGATTTTCTTGCGCACATTTATATATTTAAGTTTTTATTTATATATAAAATACTCTTTTCACATTTGCATTGGACAATTTTTTTATAAAAATATTTTCACATAAGCTAATTTTTATAGTTAAATGTCATTTTATTTTTACACTCCACGTAGAAGTAAACAATTTCCCTATGTAAAGTTAACAACGTTATTTTATCTTTAGCATATTCTTTCATTTTGATATAAACAACTCTAGTTCAAGTAACTCACCATCCGACCAAAGTGATTTAAGAGGGATGGATAATTAATGGTGGGTCCCACATTATAGACGATCCTTCCTTTCTAATAAACTCAATATACACTGTTTATTTTTTCATTTGCATATTTATACAAGCATGTAAAGATTTATTGGGTCCATAGGCATCTACATAATGCATGTCATTTACAAACTGCACATGTTCCACCCTAACAAATTGATAGTAGATTAAATCCATTAATTAAAAGAATGACATCAAATTAATGATCTTGCTCAATAATTAAGTTAATCTACTCACAAACAATGCACAATTTACAAAACAAAATTACAGTTAAAAAGAAATAAAAACTATTTGAATTATTTTTTTTACACCATGATCCACCTAATGAATGGATCATGTTTATTTTCTGAACAAAAATATCTCTAGGTCAAACTTACTCGATGAAAATCATAGAAACTTTAATAGTAAAGTGTACATGTTTCATCTTACATATGTGAAAACTTAACAAAGCTCATCCACACACATATATACATTCATTAATATACTCATACATCCATACATATATATATATATGAGAAATGCTCTCCCACAACTAAATGTACATCTAAGTAGTTGACATGTAAGGCCCACCATGGTGTTTGTATGACATCTCGTCCATCCAGTAAAGTTTTCACACTATGAAAATGGAATGCCCTAAAAATGAGGTCGATGCAATCATTAAGTGGATCACATCATAGAAAATGATGAACAACCACCCAAAAAATTTCATATTCGCATTAGGTGCATTTAATGATTGGATTGACTTGATATTTTTGGCATCCATTTTCATAGTGGGACAACCTCACACATTCATGTGATTTGCATCTAATGATTAGAATGACCTTATTTTTTAGGCATCTCATTTTCTTAGGAGAACAACCTTATTGGATTGACGAGATGCTATACAAACATTATGGTGGACCTAAAGCCAACTAGTTGCGTATAAGCATTTTTATATTATATTATATTATACATATATTTATATATAATATAACTTTTTTATAGAAAAATAAAGATGAACTTGTAAAATGAAACTTTGACATGCATCTTTTCATATTTGCAATGTATTTGATTACATACACAGTGACAAATTTATTCTTAATAATTTCTATATTCAAGAATTGTTTGGTAGATTTTAATATATTTGGGTTATTAGAAAATTTTCATTTAAAAGAAAAAAAAATTAAAAAGAATTAATTTTTATGTTAAAAATTATAATTTCATAATAAAATTACTTTAATTAAACGGTGTCAAGATTTTAAAATTTTTATTATATTAATAAATAACATCATTTGATTAATTTTCATAAAGTATCATGAGAATTTTATATTGTCCACATTTTTTGTAATTATGATTGCACATGACTATACAATATATAAAATTGAAACTTCAAACACTTCTATTACATTAATACATAAAAGGGTGATTTACATTTAAGACCATTCATCTAATTATTCCTGATGTGGATGGCATGGTTTAAAATGAACATGAACGAGATAATTTGGCCTTCAAAGTATCTACAAAATAAAAAATAAAAAGTTAATGGTCAAATAAACAATTGAGAAACTAAAAATAATAATGGATAAAATTATCTAATAGATCAATTTTTAAATACAAGCCGTTGATGATTGGGCCCTCTAGATAAATGAAACTGATTAATATATGATATTACCATATGTTATGTGGTAAGATGGCTCTACCATATTCTAGTTCTTTTAATTCTACTGAGATGGCAATGGATTTTCATTTATCTGATTAACCAACATATTTAACCTGAGAAAATTGAATTACATGGGATTGTTGTTACCCCTATTACAAAAATTTACACAATACCTAACTTTTGAGTAAATTAAATATGAATATTATAATATATGTATTCATCTACTCATTATTTAATGACATTTTTATTTACTTAATTAATATTTTTTACTAAAATATTAGGCATTGATAATGATACATTGGATGGATGGAATTAGCTATCATAGAAAGTGTTTAATCTATACCACATCTATAATGAGGCCCATAATATCAATAACTTAGCCCACCATACCATAGATCTTGCAATCCTAGGTGACACTTGTATATAAAATGAATGTATTAGGACATGATGGATCTTAGGGTGGCAAATAAATCTTCATTTACATTATTACTTGTCTTAAGAAAATTGAATTTGAATATGAGATCTTTTACCTGAGTAAAAAATGTTATACAATTACCTGATTACCTTATTTTTAAGCGGGTTGGATACATGAATTGCAATGTCTAGCAATTTATTGGCCCTAATTTTACATATCTGTTGGCAGTTTTAGAAAGATAAGAAGTATTTTTTTTTAAATTTCAAAATTTAGTTTAGACATAAAATCTCTATTTATATAAAATCAAATTAAAAAATCATAAACTAAAATCACATAAATTAAATGAGTTATCCACGATCTCTTACATATAAGTATGAGTAGCTAAAATGACATGAGTCCATTTTCAGGAGTCTATTAAAGAAGCTTAGTCTTTTTACAAACATTTAAGCTATTATAATAGAAACTCATAGCTGTTTTTTACAATTGTTTTAACTGTTAAATTTTTAAAAAATCACTTAACATTTTTAATTGAATATTTTTATTTTTTAAATAAAGTAATTATTTAACTCATCTTTATGAGAAATAATCATCTTTAGAAATATTTATTATGGATGTATTTAGGTTCGATAATACATTTCGCTTTTTCATAGCCCATATATAAATGATCAGAACAATTTATCTTCTAAGTGTTTCGTTAAACAAATAAAAGTTAAAACTTACACTAAATAATTTTTTTATGTCATCTATATTTATGTTAAATATGAGCAATTAAAAAAATCTTTCAATATTTCATATTTAATGAGTGATTATTAAACTTGCCCAAGATGATGCATATTAATACCAAGTCGTGACATGGAGGTTAATGTTCATGTTTCATGACATTAGTATCACAAAAATTAAAACCATGTTATATGCAATTGTCTTCATGGCTCATAAAATAGGATGTCCACTCATGAGGTGAAAAGTGTGTAGTTTGAATATGAATGGTTGTCATTTTTCTAACTGTCAATTTTTAATGTCACACAAGTGTATCAAATAAATGAATTGACTAACTTGATTTTCAAAAAAGCACATCCAATGTGGGTCCCATACAATGATGAAGGTTGGATCTCAACATTCATCATATACAATGTTAGCATGTTACCTGCCATTTTTTTACTCTACAGTCTCATATTCTCTCTTTTCATATGTATCGCATGTCGTTTACTACTTGACAAGTTAGAAAAAATCTCGATACTTAGACTTTTTAGAAATGACAAAAATCCTTATTACAAAATAATTTATCTATTTTTTTTAAGTTGACCAATCAAAATGTTTCAAAAGTATTTTACTAATAATATTCCAGCTTAATAACCCTATCATTATTGTTGTAAATCACTATGTGTTTTAAGGCTTAAGTAAAAATGCAAGTTAAACGTTCACCCTTTTTACTTTAATTGATATGTGTAATCCTTCAACATAGATTGCATTTAATAGAGTAACGTACTCTATCATGCACTGATTAAAAAATAATGTGTGCATGTATAGACGTAGGACCATAATGAACATGAAAAAAAAAAATCTAATTTGAAATTATCATTTTCTCTTTTCACTATGAAGTATATTAATCCTTGAAATTATCTTTTTTTCTTTTTTCATCATCATTGAACTATAATAATTTTATTAAACATACGTGTGAATTATATACCATGGAATGACGCATGCAATGCATAGAGTGTTAGATCAATGGTCATAAGGCTATTTTGCTCTCAGTTGTTTATTAATAGTAGAGATCCTAATAATACATACTTGTACGTAATTAATAAGCTTCTATTTTTTTGTATTATTTATTATTATAAATATTATTTATTTTCAAGAATATTTTTTAACCTTTTAAAATTAAAATTAAAAAAAATATTAATATATCCCAAATAAGATATTCATCTTACTAGGAACATGCATGATCAGGAAGAACTTCTTAATGCAATGACTAATCTCATGACACTCCCTCATTATTTAGGCAAAGTTTGATGGTTTAAATCTCTCTTATTTATAATCGAGAGAGATTATGTAGATCCATGAATGTCATCATAGCACATAACACATCTCAAGATTTATGCGGGGCTATTATATCCTATCAAGAAACTCGACATTATTAATTAAATAGGGAGTATATTCATGATATAAAGAAATTTAATATGTCCAACTAATCAATTACATACATATTTAAGACATGAATGGATGTTGAAAAGTAACAATCATTTAATATATGCATGTTATATTCAATATAAGTGAGCTACCTTGATTTTTCAGTCAATGACATGATTGCATAACCACCATCTACTAAAAACTTGATGGATAAAACACATCTTATGTTATCAAGCAAAAGAAACCCTTCTCATTCAAGTGAAAATTCATTTTGAGACTTGTCCATCAAAGAATTCTTTGTTTTTTAAATAACTTGTATTCATTGGTAATAGATATGACACTTACAATATATGTCGAGAGAGTTTTAAAAGGCTTAGGGGATACAAAAAGAACTCTTACTCACCATAATTTTAAAATGAGGATAGCTCATTATCCTCACATACAATATTTATGTGCATTTATTTAAAATGTCTAAATTGTGAGAAATATTAAAAATGTGTCATGTCTGCAAGTGACACTGTCAAAATATCTGCTATCAAACACATAACTAGAAATAAAATATCCCTAAAATGACACTAATTGAGATATTTTGATTATTTAATTGATGGCTATTAAACAGATAGTTAAAAATAAAGACAAATTCTCACACGTATGATTGTGCGTCCAATTAGTTGGGTGTAGGCCCACCATAGTGTTTGTATGACATATCACCCATCTAAGAAGGTTGTCCCATTGTAAAAGTGGGAGACTCCAAAAGTCAGGTGGATTGAACTATCAGGTCGGTATATTATAAAAAATGAATAACCACTCCAAAAACTCTACATTCATGTGGGGCACATCTAGTGATTGGATCAATATGATTTTCAGAGCATCTCATTTTCACAGTATGACAACCTTGTTGAAATGGCGAAATGCAATACAAACATTATAATGGGCCCCCACGCACCAACTAATTTAATATATGACTAGTTGTATGTGAGTATTTCTTAAAAATAAAATAATGAATGGTCTCCCAACACACTTCTTCACCTCTAAATTATTTAAACATTCTTTATTTCAATTTAAATATTTTTTGTTAATGTTATATAATAACATAAATTTTTTTTTATGATTGGCCATCAAAATTGCTTGTGGATTTTTCTTTCACATTTGATTTTAATACTTTCAATATAATTCGTGTTGTAGATAAGTTTGGCTTTAAAAAGAGATGTGAGGAATCGCGGTTGTATCCTAGAACTCCGAGCAGCTTGGCTCGGGCTCGACGGAAGGGGTCGCATCTACAGAATGCGACCAGCTCGGCTCGTGCTCGACAAAAGGGGTCGCATATTCAGAATGCGACCAGCTCGGCTCGTACTCGACGGAAGGGGTCACATCTCCAGAATGTGAGCAGCTCGGCTCGTGCTCGATGGAAGGGGTCGCATTCCGTATGCTAAATGCGAGCACTCTTAATATGAGCAGCTCCCTGCATCTGAGTGATCGTGGTTTCTGGTCTCTGGCATGGACGGCCTTCGTCTCATAGTACCAGCAGCCCGTATAAGCCGGTTTCGGTTTATATCTATTCTTAGCTCCGAATATCCAGAGACGTAATCAGCTAGACGTCTAGGATGTTTTGACTACTTCCTTATTCAAGGATTAACGAGATAAGCTTCTTATCTCATGAAATCAGTACTAATCTTAACAGCTTGCGTAGCGGGTTGGGTCATTGAGATCTGCATAAATATATGACTCTATTGATGATAAAGGTACACAATACTCAATCTCTAGCCTCCTTCATTTATTTCGTTCTCTTTTCAACCTCACCCTATCTAACTTAAGCATCGGAGGGCCAACGGCTGGACGCCGGCCACCCTTAGTTATTTTTTGTCTCCTTTCAGGCCCAAGGAGGAAATCGCTTGGAGGAAAGGTGAACGTCCGGAGGATCCTGTTACAAAATTCGACGTAAACAATTCGATAATCAATTTTTACTATTCATTTAATGGCCAACTTTAGGATTAAGATCATTTGTGTAACACCCCAACCCTTCGATACTCGGGTATTGGATGTCCTCGAGTGTTATAGGTGAATTTTTTATTTGGATAGGAAATCGCAAGTGCCTGCGTGCGCATATAAACATGAAATCTTAGGGATCGCGAGACAAAACTTGACTTAGGAGCCTATCGCTCAATCAAATCCCATACCCTAACTAGTTGAACTATATCATAGCTCCTGCGGGACCCAGATCATCAGATTCCTCGGTCCCTTAGACCCCAATGTGCGATTAGAGATTGTCGGCACTTCTTGACAAAGAATAAAATGCTCAAAATGAGCAAATGGTCAACAGAACACATAGGGTGAAAGTTTAGGGCCTGAGAATAGTGGTCTAGGCCGATTCAGAAAAATTTAGGCCATGTCGGTTGTATCAACTTGAGTAGCATAAAAAAATATAAGTTTGGCATTTGTCGATCCCTGTCGGTCTGATCGACACTATCGTCAATCTTACCGACAACCTTTGAATTTTTAAGTAGGGGTTATAAAAGGTCTTTTGCCCATTTCTTTCATTTATCAGGTTTGAGAAGTGGGAAGAGAGTGAGAGAGAATGTGGGAGTGATGGAATGAGTGTGAGAAAGAGAGGGCCATTTCTCTTCAGATGTGGACTGTGTATAACATCTCGTGTCTTTTCCATTTGAGGAAACATTTTATTAGCCGGGTAAGAGCTATTCCCACTCTGTATGTGTGTCAATCCTCAATCCGTAAAATATTAAAGCGATTAGGGTAAAAAATCTTTATTTTTCATCTGAATCTTAGCAATTTGACGATTAGAGTTATGCATGTTAGGTTTTGGTATTCGATCGTTAATTTGCCACAGCATATTTCCATCCATAAGTCGTATTGGAGTGCAGCTTCATGTGGGCGTCGATTGTGCACTAATTTCGGTCCCTGTCCACCGATTCGAGTTGGGAATTGTTCGAATCGAGATATGTAAAACCCTTGTCAAAAGTTTAATTAGGTTAGAATCCAAATTGTTAACGACAAAATTGCTGATGAATTGGGATTTGGAACTATTTTTCAAATTTTCTATGCTTAAGCCGCATCAAAGTCGAAAGATTCTGATTTTAAGGTGAAAATCTCTCCTTCAAACTTTCTTGCGATGTTTTTTTGTCTTGCAATGGTCTTAATACTTAAATAATTATGCTGAGTAATTCATGAATCATATGATAACTCTCGTAGTCTATTTCACACGTATTAAATTAGGAATAATTTGGTAGAAGCCATAACATGTTTAGAATCCTAAATATGATCACATATTATGCTAGATTCTTGTATAGGTTGGATCACACATGTGCACTCCCTAACAAGCTTGAATACTTGAATGTGATACATGCCCCTTATATTACACACGAACATGCATTATAACATGTTTTAGAAAAATCTTTTTATTGAAAGGGTAATATTAAATTTATGATTATGTGATCGTGACACGTACATTATCCTATTATACCTGAATTATGGGCCACCTCATATTTTGGATTAAATTTAATTTAGTGGAGACCTACCATCATTGTATATCAACATGCTTTGTTAGCTTAGGTGGGTGAAATTTCGTTGTTGTGTTCTTTAATAGACTTAGTGTTTGGTTGGCTTTGTTGGTAGGAATCTTTTTATTATAATTATGTACAGATTTATTATGGTAGGATTTACTCATGGGATAAGGGTTGGCTACTAGTTGCAGAGGCTTTGCTTATAAGAGTTGTTTAAGAAATGAACTAATAAAGGTTGAACCATTCATGCATTCATTGCGCTCGAGCATTATCGGATGGCTAATCCAAATGTTGTGGACACGTGTGCTTTATGTATTTTGCAGGCTCTTGGACCACTGTTCAAATGTCCTTTGTTTGGTGTTATTGGGTGGCTAATCCAAATGTTGTGGATGCTTGTACCTTAAGTACTTTACGGGATCCTAGACCATTATTGAACGCCTTTTTCGCTATGGGGAATGAGTCGACTGTTTGAAAGACACAATTTCTTACATTAGTTCGACTGACTGTGCATTCTCAATCAAAGAACATTTCATACATTCATACATTCAATTAAGATGCATTATATGCCTTTGTTTCTTAAACTATACTAGATTAATATATCGTTGTGTAATCTTAAAGAGATTTTTACTGAGTTAGTTACTGATGATTCGAATTAAAAAAAATTATACAAAGAGGAATGTAGAAAAAAATGTGGAGCTTAGAATGTTCAAGTTGAAGCCCGACGGGTAAGCCGATGATTGAGTGTAGCGACATTAGCTGGACTGGGCTGGACTGCAGGAGCTCAAGCCATTAAGATTATTTGTGGCTTTTCCTTAGTATTAATATCTTGTATATTGGTTTGTTTTATAGTTTGTGTGGTCTCTGTGGTTAGTTATCTTTGCTTATCTTTGATTTTTCATTGTATGGATATGCGCTACTCTAATTTATTTTACATATAAGATGAATATTAACTTAACTTTGTATCCATGTACGAAGATCCCCTGCGTATAGTATTTTTTCTCTAAGTAAAGCTCAAGTTTCTTCCGTGAAAGCCTTACACTCAAGTAAAGAAATTCAGGGTATTACCCGAATAAGTGTCTATACACTCTACCATCATAGTGTTAACACCATTGGATTCGGAATCTGAGTCTTCGCACTCAAGTGACGGGTTTGAGGCGTCATAATCTAATTAGTACGATCTATGCATTATAGTCCATTAACATAATGCCTATGATCTTTATGATATAGGATTGACATGTTATGCTATGTATGGTGAACGAGCTGACACTTATCAACCAAAAAAAAATTGAATATAATTAAACAAATCTAGATCATCTAAATTATTGATCGTATTATCAATACAATATCGATCAAATGAGAAACTAATCAAATGACAAAATCATATATCTGGTTGTAATCCAATAATTAAACTGTATAGTTAAAAAGATAATTCACTTAAAGGGCTAAGTTACTCTTATTAGTACATTCATAGTGGGCCACTATTTGGATAATCAATATCGAAGTACAAGCATGATAGGATGAATAATATGGAGTTTCAAGGTAATTAAATAGTAGTAATCACATTCTCTAGTCCTTTTTAATCACTCATTTATTAGTAGACTTGTCGACAAGAGAGTGGGTTGATTCTCATGGTTTAGAGATAAGAAAACTAAGCGATGTTGTCCAGCTAGTCACACTTGATAAACACCTCACATCTCACACACACGAGCTGCATTGGCATGTGTAGGTGGTCTGATTTGGGCAACTAGCATTCCTCTCTGTCTCTCAAGGATATCTCATCATCAACAAATATGTGCACCATATCCATATTCATCATAGATCTATGACATGGAATGACGCATCACCGAGTGTGGACATACATTATCAAGAATTATGAAGCTTATTTATTTAGATGGACGATGAGCATCATAACAAAAGTACTAACATGATAAAATTTCACAAGATCCAGGCCATTCATTTATAGGAAGTAATGTATTCTTAGTTCGTGAAAAAATATTAGGCCTAACCACTCAGTTTTTCATAGCATACATCTTCAATAAAGACTCATATCCATATACATTATTAAAAAAGTGATCTGTGCACATGTGTATGCATGAGACCCATCATAAAAAAAAAGTAAAAATTTTAGAACATGAAATTATCATCTTTTCATTTTCACCATGGGTGAACATATACATGTGACACTCTTGATTGGTTCTAGGTGGAGCTTGTACTTGTTGAACCCATCTCCGTAATCCTTAGACTATATTAATTTTATTAGACATACATGTGAATTATATACTATGGAATGGCATGTGCAATGCAAGGAGTGTTGAATCAGTGGTCATGAGGTCCCCTTTATCCTAATCGTTCATTCAAGGTGAAGATCCCAAGAAATCCATACAATAAGTTAATCAATCTTCTAAAAAGTTACTTTTCATATTATTTATTATTATAATGTTATTTATTTTTTAAATCATTTTGAATTGTTCAAAATCAAAATTTAAAAAAAATATTAATGTTTTCCAAATAAGAGGAAAATTTCACATTGTAAAAGTTAATTATCTTATCATAAAACATAAGTTTATAAATAGGGATTAACAATCTTATTATAAATACATAAGAAAATCATAGAAAAAATGTAAGAAATGCACGTATGATTAGGAAGAGTAATCTTTTATTGTAATGACTAATCTCATGACACTTCCTCATTACTTAGGCAAAGTTTAACGATTTAAATCTCTGATGTATCACAAAAGAGTTATACAGAACCATAAATCACAAGAGATTTATCATAAAAGGTTTGTTGGAAAATCACTCATTATTTTATTTTTGAGAAGTGCTTGCACACAGGTAGTCATATATCAAATTAGGGGTTGTGTGGGGCCCACCATAGTGTTTGTATGACATCTCTCCCTTCCAGTAAGGTTGTCTTAGTATGAAAATGAGATTCCTAAAAATTATGTTGATATGTCATTAGATGCACTGCACACAAATGTAGATTTTTTTAGTGGTTATTCATTATTTTTTATAATATACCCAATCTGATAGTTTGATCCACCTACTTTTGTTGTGTCCCATTTTTATGGTAAGACAAACTCGTTGGATGAATCAGATGTTATACAAACAACATGGTAGCACTACATGTTAACTAGTTAGATGTATGGCTAGTTATGTCTATGCGTTTTTCTTTACTTTTAACTGTCTATTTAATAATTATTAATTAGATGGTGAAGATATTTCGATTAATGTCATCTTAAAGATATTTTACTTCTGGTCATGTGTTTACTAACAACCATTGAGTATATTTCGATTAATGTCATTTGGAGATATGACACATTCACAAATAACAAAAAACATTAATAATAATAAATAATATAAAAATAAACTTTTTATAAGCTTGATTAATAGCTTGTTGTATAGATTACTCGAGATCTCCATCATGAATGGACGAGTGAAAATAAGAAGGCTTTATGGCCATTGATCCAATACAACTTACATCGTATGTGCCATTCTATGGTATATGATCATATGTGTCTTAAAAATTAATATAGCCCAATGACTATGGAAATATATCCAATAAGCTTGATAAACTCCATCCAAAACTAATGAAAACTGCCACATGCACGTGTTTATCTACAGTTAAAATGATTTCTTTTACTATGGGTCTTGTCTATACATGCGCACATTTTGCCTTGTTAATAATGCACATAATGAGTCCTTATTTAAGATATATGTTGTGATGAATTGAATAGTAGTCAAGCCTAATATTTAGCATGGACTATGAACACATTGTTTTTTTATATATGAACGGCTTGAATGTTGTAAAATTTTACCATGTTACTATATGTGTTGTGATGCCAACTGTCCATCTAAATGAGTTTGGTGGTTTCTGATAATGTGTATCCACACTAGGTGATGTGCATGCCATATCATAGACTTATGATGAAGCATGAATATGGCGTGCACATACACATTGATGATGAAACATCTATGAAAGAGAGAAAGAAGCACTAGCTACCTAAATTAGACCACCCACACTTGCCAATGAGACCCATGTGTATTAGATATGAGAAGTTCATTAAGAGTCGACAAATAGACTTTATTGCTTAGTTTATTGTATCTAAATCATATAAATCATTCTCATACTCTTTAACCAACACATCTATTGAAATTTAAGTGATAAAAAAAGGACATGAATGTGTAATTACTACTATTTAATTACATTGAACTCCACCCCATTAATCATATCATACTTATAATTCAATCTTGGCCGTCCAAACAGTGGCCCCACCGCGAATGTACTAATTGAAATAACTTAGCCTTTTAAGTAGATTTTCTTTTTACCCAAATTGTAAAACACAAAGGCAATCAAAATATTTGTTTTAATTGTTGGACTGATATATGATTTAATCATTTGATTAGTTTATCATTTGGTTAATACTGCATAGACAATAAGATTAACAGTTTGGATGATCCATATTGACCTAATTGTATCTAATTTACTTGGTGGATAAATGTCAACTCATTCACAGTACACAGTACATAATATAACCATGCCAATACATATCGTAAAGATCACGAGCAATACTGTGTTGATGGATTATAATGTGAGTGTCTCACTAATGAAATGATTTTTAAACCTAGAGTTAACCATTAAATAGACAATAAAAATTGATTATTGACTTATATTTAAAGTAATAAAATCATCTTTTTTTTTTAGATAATGATATCATCTAAAAAATATTTACGTAATTTAGAGATGAAGAGGTGTGTTGGAAGACCACTCACTATTATATGCCATTTCACAATTCTTACAAGATTATCATACTCTGAAAATGAGATGCTCTAAAAAGTAAGTTGATCCAACTATTAAATGCACCCAACGTGAATGTAAAGTTTTTGGGTGGTTGTTCATTATTTTCTATCATATATCCAACTTAATAGTTGGATTAACCTAACTTTTAGATTATCTTACTTTTCTAATGAAGAATCTTGTTGGATGAGTAATATGTCATAAAAATACTATGGTGAGCCCCACACACTAGCTAGTTGGACATACTATTAGATGTGTGGGCATTTCTCTTTTTTTTTAATCGTTTATTTGATACTATCATTTGGCCATCAATTGAATGATCAAAATATCTCAATTAGTGTCATTTTACAGATATTCTACTTCTAACAATGTGTTTGATAGCAATCAATTTGGTAGGTATGATATTTTGATTAGTATAACCTAGAGATATGATACATTCACAATATTTATCATAATTTGGACTTTTGATATAAATGTACATAAATATTATATATGAGGATAACGAGCAACCACCATTTTAAAATTACCACGAACAA
The DNA here is from genome assembly GCA_003013855.2 of Liriodendron chinense. Classification (NCBI taxonomy): domain Eukaryota; kingdom Viridiplantae; phylum Streptophyta; class Magnoliopsida; order Magnoliales; family Magnoliaceae; genus Liriodendron; species Liriodendron chinense. The sequence goes on along the minus strand of ML058557.1, from coordinate 1,973,342 downwards.
TAGTACTTTTTGTTTCTTCCGAGCTTCTTATACCTATTTTTCTTTCTAAAAAAATTACAAATGTCATATCTATTAGCATGGTCATATCGATCACTTGAATTGTTTCATAAATAAAAGTTATTTAAAAAAAATTAATGAACACATCCCAAAATAAATTTTCACTTAATTAGAGAGGATTTCTTTTACTTAACAAAAAGAGGTGTGTTTTATCGGTCAAGCTTTCTCCAGATGGTGGCGATGGGATCATGCTATTAATTAAAAAACCAACTGTGGACCCTCGCCGATTTCTCCGCGCTCCCACACGACGTCGTTCTCCCTTTCCCTTCGGAAGAAGAAGAAGAAGAAGAAGTGCGTGAGTGCGAAATCGCCGTTTGTGCCACTGGCTTGCCTCGTTCTCGAGGGCTTCGTTTGGTTGTCGTGTTAAGCTGGATGTGTTTAAGTGAATTTATATAAGACCAGAGTCGCCACTAGCCAATTACTTCGAATCCACAGTCGGCTAGACCCCGTAGAAACGTTAGAGAAGGGAATCCGAAGATTCCTTCCTCTAAAATGACTCCTGTTGATCTGCGGTCAGAGATTCAAGGTAAGGGATCACGGTTACAGGGTGGGAAGAGGTTAAGCACCCCACACACTGCCCGTACCGAAGTACGGTTTCTACTTCACAGAATCGATCGAATACTTGAAAGTCTAATTTAATCCTCGTATATTCTCATGGATGACATGATGCATGAATGCGGGTCTGAACAGTAAGAGTTTCTGATGGGCAGGTTCCAACAACGGGCAAGCCCAGAGCGTACGCTCGAACTGACAGGTGCTTAATATAAGACGTATGCAGTGTGCTTGAATGATCAAGGTGTTTTATGGTGAAGCATGAATGCAGGTCTGAACAGTAAGAGTTTCTGATGGGCAGGTTCCAACAACGGGCAAGCCCAGAGCATACGCTCGAACTGACAGGTGCTTAATATAAAGACATATGCAAGTGTGCTTGAATAATCAAGGTGCTTGTAGTGAAGCAGGGGGGTTGGAAGGAAAGTAAATGTTGCACTTATGCTAGATGCAAATGAGATGATGCTGGAAAAAGAGTAGCTGGATGGACGGAGGTGTCGCAAGGGTTGGCTTCGAGTGGCTGGATCAGGACTTGGGTGGCTTGGGAGGCTTGGACCAGTGGTCAGGCTGGGCTGGACCAGGGCTAGGCTCTCCTCACTCGGGCTCTCCTTGGTGGACAAATGGGCTAAGGGTGGAGAAGGATGACTCAGACGGAATGGCTCTCTCTGGCTGAGTGGTCTGTTGAAATGAGAAGGGGAGGGGGGTATTTATAGCAGCGAGCAGTGGCAGAAGTCGTAATTTTGTCCGGGCGGCCTGCCATGGGCCGCCCGTACGGCCGCTCCTCGGTTTCCAGCGAGTACGGCCGTTCCCTCGGGGCTGCTGTTGGACTCGCTGGTCGACTCAGTGAGTTGACTCAGCGGGTCGACTCGGTGGTTTGACTCGACGGGTTGACTCGACGGGTTGACTCGACGGGTTGACTCAGCGGGTTAACTCAGCGAGTTGACTCAGTGAGTTTGACTTTTTTTTGGGTCTTTTTTACTGGACTTTTTTATGGGAGATTTTTCAGGGTGGTGTTTAAGACTGGGTTGACTGGGTTCAGGCTTGAACTGGGCTATGGAATGGGGCTTACAAGGGTGAGTTTGGCTGAGTTTGGACTTGGGATTTGGGGGTATGGTCCTCCATTCAACCAGCTATCTCTACCAACAGTGTAGCCGAAGGTGGGGTGTCTACAGATGCCCCTCTTTGGCAGAGGTTGCGTGCAACCGAATGCCAAAGCGAGTGGACACCCCACTTCTGACCCGGTCATTCATAGATCATGGTCTGAAATCTTTGCTTGCTTTTGCATCTGTGCCAGTTGATCGTTTGGAGATCGCTCACTTGCACATACCGCGAGAGTTTAGAGAAAACGTTGCGATTGTCCCTGCAGTTTGCTGCAACCTGGGTACCCAATCGCAACCCTTCCATTCCCGACCGGTACTAACATCGGAAAGGTACAGCAGAGCCTCTGCGTCGACAGTCTTACGAGGTTACTGACCCTGTGATTGATTGTATGTTTGATGTTTTCCCAGATCACTCCAGGAGTACTTGTTTCGCTTGACTGTCAAAGTGGTTAGACGCCCTGCGTCCGATAGTCTTACGGGATTCTACTACGCCGACTTGGACTCAGTCAAGGTACTTCAGGCATCCACGCCTAGGTATGTGCGGATGGGCTTTTCCACCCGGTCTGCTGGTTTTGATGCTTGGTTTGCAATTCATTCTTTCCTTGATTGTGGTCTGGAATCTATGCTTTCCTTTGTATCTGAGTCAGTTGATTGTCTGGAAATTGATAACTCGCACATACCGCGAGAGTTTGGAGAAAACGTTGCGATTGTCCCTGCAGTTTGCTGCAACCTGGGTACCCAATCGCAACCCTTCCATTCCTGACCGGTACTAACATCGAAAAGGTACAGCAGAGCCTCTGCGTCGACAGTCTTACGAGGATGCTGACCCTGAGACTGATTGTGTGATGTTTGATGTTTTCCCAGATCACTCCAGGAGTACTTGTTTCGCTTGACTGTCAAAGTGGTTAGACGCCCTGCGTCCGATAGTCTTACGGGATTCTACTACGCCGACTTGGACTCAGTCAAGGTACTTCAGGCATCCACGCCTAGGTATGTGCGGGTGAACTCTTTCCACCCAATCTGCTGATTTTGATACTTGGGTTACAATTCATCGTTTCCACCTGTTCAAATGGTTTCTTTGACCGAGCCTTTTGGCTTTTCATCTTTTTGTATCTTGGCATGTGGTACGACCGCACTGACACTGGAGTTCAGTTCGACCGTACTTTGAGTGCATTGGATCCGATGATCTCCGGGGAAACCACGAGACATTGGATCTTATTTGATTTTTGCGTCGGCTCCTACCCAGAGATATGGAAGATCTCCTGGTGTTTTGGAGGCAGAACGCTCTACTGGAAAATATTTTTGGGTTTTTGAAAAGCTACCCACTCTGGGGAGTGATACTCCGTGGGGTTTTTATTTGCAAATAGAAATATTTTTTGTCTTTTTGAAATGAAAATCTGGTTGCACGTGCCTCCACTAGGGATGCTAAACATGATGATTGATGCAATGGATGCTGATGCATGGAGATGCATGATGGCTCATTCTCTTTTCGTTCGACGATTTTGCTTTTGCTGGAGATGCAGAGAATTTTGAGCTTATTGCTTGCAGGGTTGTATTCCCTTGGGGATTTTTCTTTTTGGAATGAAGGTTTGGACAGCGGGTTGGTCAAGATCCCGACCCGTGGTCGATCAGGTCCATCGTCCCAAGATGCTGTTTCTTTGCTAATGAGAATGTACGAGGATATCATTCGACTTCAAGATGTTCTTCTGGGCATACATGTGATTGAGATGGTGTTTGGTTACTCGTTTTGGTCAAGATTCCAATTTGCGGGCGATTGGATCCGTCATCCCATACTGTGAAGTGAGTGGAGTTCAAGACTCCTGAATTGTAGTGCTGGGGATGCTAATTTTTGTGATTTTTTTGTAAATATGTGGTCCGAGTTTCAACTGAATGGTCAGGATAGAGATCGGTTTATTGAAAACACAGGAAATATTTTTGTGATTTTTTGAAAATTTTCTTGAAAGCAAGAGAAATATTTTTTGTGATTTTTTGACAATATTTGGTTGAAAACAAGGGAAATATTTTTGTGATTTTTGACAATATTTTGATTGAAAGCAAGGGAAAGATTTTTGTGATTTTTGATAATATTTTGATTGGAAGCAAGGGAAATATTTTTGTGATTTTTGACAATATTTTGATTGAAAGCAAGGGAAAGATTTTTGTGATTTTTGATAATATTTTGATTGAAAGCAAGGGAAATATTTTTGTGATTTTTGAAGAGGTGATTTTGCAATGTTTTTGTATTTTGTGATTTTTCTGAAATGCAGGGAAAAGTGTGGAATTTTCATCCACTTCCAGCTTCTACTGCTGGTAAGGCACCCGATCCATTTTACGTCAGCGAGCAAGACGAGTCTCACACAGTTAAGTGCCGTAGTTTTACATCTTCGGATGAGGGAATTTTGAGGGTTTTCAGTCAACACACCCACAAAGTTGCCTGTTCCTCATGTGCAATGCACATAGACCACGTATCGTCCGACGGACTCCTTCGGCCACAAAATGAGCCACATCCTCACATTTCCCTTAGTCACTCCAGTTTGGGGTCTTACGTTGCTCACAATTCCGTGAGGGTGAGCTCCACCTCCCAACAGCCTTAATCCCCTTCATGAGTTCTAGGAACAGGGAACATCCGTCAGCTTCAACAGCGACTTCCAACTCAAGGTTGTCTATCACGGTGCGTTCAACACGAACAGGATTGCGGAGTTCTGCCCGCCTCAGCCTTTACATGTTTAAGAGATTCCAGACACCCGTACGATCAAGTGTCAGCCATGTCTGGAACAGGTTAGGAAAGAAAGCCCCCGAGAAGTTAATCCCAGTGTAGTTTTAGGTCTTCGGACCGCTGTGGATAAATTGGTGCGTTTGAAACTAGTGGTGAAAATTTTTTCTTTTGTTTTATATCGTATCTATATTTTTTTTGTTTTGAAAAGGTTCCAGATTTCAACTCGGGTGATCAAGATTGATACTGATTTTTATGGAAAGCTTTAAAATATTTTTTTGGTTTTTTGAAATGATCCGGGTTATCGAACCACGATCCCAACGGTCGAGGCCGATGCCGGTTTTTAGTTGAAAGCAAGAAAGGTCCCTCGGGAAATTAATCCCAGTGTAGTTTAAGGTCTTCGGACCATGAAACTGTACAAAAGAGGGGCAAACATGTTTTTTTTTTTTTTGGAAAAATGTCCGGTGTCAGCGGATGGACAATCCAGACTGATGCCGGTTTTTATTGAAAATCTCTCGGGATGTCGATCCCGACGTAGTTTAAGGTCTTCGGACCAAAACTTTAAAAGCGGGGCTGGTAATATATTTTTATGATTTTTGAAAATGTCCGGAGTCATTGATCTTGATGTGAGCAAACAAGACCGACGCCGGCTTTTATTGAAAATCTCTCGGGATGTTGATCCCGACGTAGTTTAAGGTCTTCGGACCCAGACTTAGTAAAAGGGGGGGCAAACACATTTTTTTATTTTTTTTCGAAATGATCCAGATCATCAGATCTTGGCCTGAAAGGCTGGGATCGATGTTGGTTTTTATTAAAAATCTCTCGGGACGTTGATCCCGACGTAGTTTAAGGTCTTCGGACCCAAAACTTTAAAAGAGGAAAGACATTTTTTTGTTTTCTTTTTTTTTAAAAAAATTCTGGGTCATCGATTCTGATTTTGATGGTCGAGATCGATACCCATTTTTATTAAAAATCCCTCGGGATCTTGATCCCGACGTAGTTTAAGGTCTTCGGACCACATTTTTTTTGGGGTTGGGCATACTTACCTTGCTTTGTTTGTCTTCTGACGGGGCTGACTGTGATTTGAGTGGTCTGAATTGCTTGATTTGGCCCTGCGGGCCATTTGATGATCGGATCTTGGATTCCGGCCTTCTCTCTTGATGATCATGCCTTTGATCTTGCTGCTTTCTGACTTATGTAAGCCTTCCAATGGTTTGGATCCTGATGATTCAGATTGATAGATTCGGCCCTGTGGGCCCACTTGAGACCTTAGCTTTACTTTGGGGCACCTCTTTTGATGATTTGTGAGACTAAGAAGGCTTCTCATGGTGTGGATGATGGTTCGAACACCTCAGATCGCTTGATTTGGCTTTGTGGGCCCACTTGATGATTGGATCTTGGATTCTGGCCCTTCTTTTGATGATCAGCCCTTTGATCTTGTTGTTTGATGGCTCATGTAGGTCCTTCAATGGTTTAGATCATGATGATCTGATCTTTAAATGGCTTGGATTGCTTGTGGCCCCCACTTGATCACTTTCCCCCTTCTTTGGCTTGATCAGCCATATTCCGGCCACATTGCTTCGTGATTGGACCAGTGGGGCACCTTTTGTATGATCTTGATCATCTTCAGTTGAAATTTGGAGTGGACCGGAGCCTTGGGCGGCCCACGGAGCGCCATCTGCTAACGTGGACTGTCAGCCTCACCTACCAAAAGCCCCGGAGCCAATCCCGCGGAGAGAGGGGATCTGCGTCCGTACGGGCGGCCCAGGGCAGGCCGCCCAGAGCTCGCCTCTTGAGCGGCCTGGGCTGGCTCTGGTTCGGACATCCTCTGCTGTCTGTTGCTGCTGTCCCCACATTCCCTGTACTGGACCGTTCGATTCCAGCCATGAATCTTCTTGTCCCCTTGTCTTTTCTCTTCATCTTGTCTTCTTCTCATTTTGTCCTTTCTTGGGCAACTTTGGATGATGACTTGTGGGCCATAGTGGGAGAGGTCGGTGGGTCCCACACTCCAGCACTTGGTGAGGGCTTTATTGATGGAGGGATTCCTCTAATGGAGGGTGTAGATGGTGCATTGAATGGAAGCATTGATGAGGGGCTTGGAATGGTGGTTGGTGGAGCTTTGAATAGCTCCATTAATGGTGGGATGGCTGGATTTTCAGATTTGAATGGGCCCCTCATTATGGGAGGAATGGATGGTATGGATGAGATGATGGGATGGGACATAGGTGAGGCTATGCATCCCTTGAGTGTGGGTCCCATGGATGACGTGATGGACGGTGATGATGGGACTATGAGGGACATAGATGGGCTGATCTCATGTCTGGATGGTATGGATAGGATGATGAGGTGGGACATGGGTGAAGCTATGCATCCCTTAAGTGTGGGCCCTATGGATGATGTGATGGATGGTGATGATGGGACCATGAGGGACATAGATAGGCTGATCTCATGCTTGGATGGGATGGATGGTTCAGATGGTACCTTTGACGGTTTGGATGCTCTGGATGAGGGCCAGGATGTGCAGTATACTTCTTTGGGTGGACTTGATGTGATCATTGATGATGTCCCCTTGATGATGGACGGTGTAGATGCCTTGATGATCCCTTTGATCGGTCAGGATGAGGGCTGGATTCATGATTTTCTGTTGGAGGGGGCCGCAGGTCCAGATCTGACCGTTGATTCTTTGATCGGGGTTGCCGGGACCCCTTTGGATGGTTCAGATGTATTCTTTGACGGTCAGATTGGTCGGGATGCCACGATGTGCGGTGTGATCTTCACTGATGGCTCTTTTGGTTGGGAGCATTGTCCTTCTTTTGGTCATCGGCCCTTTGCGCACTCTGTTCATGAGGTGGGCGAGTCTTCTCATGCGGCTGAGATTATGACAGTTTCAAATGGCGATGCGACTATATCAGACATAGCCGTCACTGAGGGCCGATCAGGGGTTGTCGAGTCGGCAGAGGTTCCAGCTTTTCCTTCTCCTTCGCCCGTTGACCTTCCGATCCTTGATGAGTTGTCCTCGATTTCTGGGCCTTTTGTGCTGGAGGGGATACCAGTGAGGACTTGTCAGCTGCTTCCTCGTCCTTCTTGCTCGCCACGACTGCTTGCTTGGCTTGACAGCTTGTCAGTTTATGAGATTCGAGATTTGGAGTCTTATGGCTTTGGCAGTCTGATTCATCTGGCCAGAGTTGATATTGATTGGAGGATGCTTGGAGCTGCCTTGATTGACTGGGTCCCTTCATTGAACTTGTTTGCGTTCAACGATATGGAGATGGGGCCTTCTTTGGAGGAGCTTGCACGCTTGACAGGCCTACCCTGGGATTATGCCCAGTATTTTTCGCCGAAGACATCGCCGAAGACTGCTACACCGCAGAACTGGTTTGGGATCCCCTATCTTGTTCGGCCTGCAGTTGGTGGCCAGGATGCTGTTGTGTTCTCTTTGGACTTGCTGTATGATCTTTTTTCGGGTCCTCAGGGTACGGCCGGTTCCACCTTTGCTTGGAACGCACTGATGTTCTGTTTGATTGCTGAGGTGCTGTTCTCGGGATGGCGCAGGTCCCAGACTTCTTTGCTTTTTGAGGTTATGAGCCGAGCTGTCCGTCGGCAGGGGATCATTTCTCTCATCTTGGCCGAGCTATTTGATGGGTTGACCGACTGTGCCCTGGGCCGCACTCGTGTCCTTCACGGCTGTTGTGCTTTCCTTCAAGTATCTTTTCTGCACCTTTTTTTCTTCTTGCTTTGCTAGGAATTGTTTTGCTCTAGCTGAACTTCTTTTGCTTTCTGTGATCAGGTATGGCTATGGGAGCGTCTTTCTCTGACCGTTCTTGTACCTCTTCCTGGCATCCCTAGCTCTGACATCATGCGTTATATCATGGAGTTCCTTCCGCATACGGCTAGGATGAGCGAGCCCTTGTATCGCAGGATGTTCGCTGATCTGCGTGACTGGAACGTTCGTTGGGAGTCATCTTGGCTTTCACTTCCTCCAGTGCTTTGCGATGCACACCGCCTTCCTCTGATGTTGGTAAGCTTTCGATCTTACTTCTCTTATCACCCCCATTCGGTTCCTGCGGCAGTTTGGGTACGAGCAGGATGTTCCTCTTTTCGCTTTCGCGGGTATCGGGCGTCGAGCACTTCCATCCAGATCCTCTGACTTTAGGACCCGGATTGATTGTTCTTGGGCGAGTTATTTGACAGCTGATTTGTTGGGATTTGAGCTACGGACTTTTCCGATGGCGACCGCCCCATATCAGTATTGGGTTGCTGAGCAGTCTTTGTATCGACGTATCCCTTGTTGGCACCAGACTGCTGATGAGGATGAGCAGGATATTCTTGGAGATGCTGGCTCTTCATCTGGTTCATATGAACCTTTTGAGGAGCGCCAGTTTATCGATCCTGGCTTCCTTTTGGCCACTCATGGCCATTTGCTGTCTGAGATCTCCGCACTTCGGTATCATTGTGAGATGATGTCGAGGAGATTGGCTGCCGATCGGAGGTTGTCTGATGAGGAGATAGCGATCCGTACCCTTGAGCGCGATGAGGTGCATTACCTGCGTATGGAGGTGAGCAGGTTGAGAGCGAGATTACTTCATTATGAGTCAGAGGACTCACCTGATGTGGCCGAGGAGGAGGGTAGAGATTGATTGTGTTGGCCACCTGCGCATTCTTTTTTGCATATATGATTGATGATGATGAAAGATTTTTTGTATTTTTTGAAAAAGATGGTATGATATGTGTAAAAGAAATATGATGCATCTAATTAAAAAAGAGAAAACTGTTTGAAAATCTACTGTGCCATGAGTTGTCTTGTGAGTGTTTCTGGACTTTGTGTCGGGATATAGGAATCAGAACTGGGGCTCGGTCAATGATTTGACCGATGTCTCGAGATTTGACTTGCTTGATCCTTTGGTTCCCTAGAGATGTAGGCAATGGAAACTCTTGCTTCCTGAGATTGTCAGAGTTTGTAGAGTTCTTCGCTCCTGACTGTACTTCCTCTTGTTCTTGCACTTTCACTGCTTGAACCGATCTGGACTGTCTGATTTCTTGGTACCTGCACTTTTATTTTTTCTTTTTTTCTTTTTTTTTATTTGAGCCATTTTTGCCTGCAGCGCTCTTTCGAGTTTTCACCACAGCCGGCTTTTTCCCGTCATTTTTGCCCGTGGCGCCCTTTCGGGTTTTCACCACGTCCCGGGTATTTGGTCTTGCCTGCCCCTTGGCAGCTGTGCTGTTTTTACCCTTGGCGCCCTTTCAGGTTTTCACCAAGTCCGCTGTATGCCCACTATTTTTACTCAGAGCGCCCTTTCGGGTTTTCACTCCGCCCTCTTTGTTTAGGCACACATTTTCTTTTTCTTTTTCTTTTTTTTTCTTTTTCTTTTCTTTCTGGATCTCTGGATAACTGCGGCGGCTAGAGGTCGGGAATCCGTCGTTGCCGGCCGATGGCAGTCTTTCAGCCCTTATCCTAAGTTACGATAATAGAGCTGTCGGTCTTTGCTAAAGACTCCTCTGAGATGAATGGATGGATGACTGTGTTTCTTTTTGGGTTGATTTTTTCCTCGGGTGCCTTGCTTTGGCTTCCCTTTTTCTTTCTCTTTTCTCTTTTTTTTTCTTTTTCTTCTGTATTGTTTTTCTCTCTCTTTTTTTTTGTCTTTTCTTTTTGAATCCCCCCCCTTTTTTTTGTATTTTTCTCTTTTGGAATCCCCTTATTTGAAACACTTGTTGGTGGACGGGATGATTTCTCAGAGGTCTTAGCTTCGACCTCTTGACTTCAGCTCTATTAAAGTAACTCTTGATAAGGTCAGAATGACTTACCCGTGAAAGATCTTCACGTTGTCGGCGTTGGTTGGCTCAGGAAGATCCACCCCTCTCATGCTGGTGAGTCTGAGGGCGCCTCCAGTAAGTACTTCTCTGATGATCAGTGGCCCGTCCCACGAGGGTTTGAACTTTCCTCTGGGATCTGGAAGGTGCGACGGTAGAATCTTCTTCATGACCATGTCGCCTACCTTGAAACTTCTTTTCCGGACTCTCTTGTTGTAAGCCCGAGCGATCCTTTTCTGATAGCACTGTGAATGACTTAGTGCACGCATGCGTTTTTCATCTGCCAGCTGCAACTGATCGAATCTGGCCCGTTGCCATTCTCCTTCTTCAATTCCGCTTTCGAGTAACACTCGTAGTGATGGTATTTCCACCTCGACTGGTAGGACTGCTTCCATTCCGTAAGTAAGCTCGAAAGGAGTAACGCCCGTAGCAGACCGTACAGACGTTCGATAGGCCCAAAGTGCATATGGGAGCATATCTGACCAATCTCGATATGTCACGACCATCTTCTCGAGTCTCATGACGATTGTCTTGTTTGCGGCTTCTACCCCACCATTCATCTGGGGACGGTAGGGGCTTGATCGATGACGTTGGATCTTAAACTTGCTGAGGAAGTCATCCATCTTCTTGTTGATGAACGGGGTCCCATTATCTGTGATGATGGCATTAGGGATTCCATATCGGCATATGATGTTGTTCTTCATGAATTTGATCACTTGAGATGCTGCAATCGTGGTGTAGGAGGCTGCCTCTACCCACTTGGTGAAGTAGTCGACTGCCACAAGTATGTACTCGTGACCATTTGATGCTTTGGGACTGATCTTGCCGATGATGTCGAGTCCCCACATGGAGAAGGGCCAGGGGGTGGTCAGGTTGTATAACTCTGATGATGGGGCATGGATTTGATTCGCATGCTCTTGACACTTGAAGCATTTTCTGACGTGCTTGCAACAGTCTGTCTCCATGGTGAGCCAATAGTAGCCGAGTCGTAGAATCTTCTTTGCCATCATATGCCCATTCATGTGTGGGCCACAGATTCCTTCGTGTATTTCTCTCATGATTTTTGCAGCTTCTGTTTCATCGACGCATCGAAGAAGGATGTGGTTATAGGACCGCTTGTAGAGAACTTCGCCACTGATGATGAATTGGCCGGCCAAACGCTGGATGGTTCGGCGATTTGTTGCTGTTGCTGGCTCTGGATACTCCTGGGTTTCGAGATATTGCTTGATGTCGGCATACCAGGGTTTGTCAGGGACAGCTTCGGCTTCTTCTATTTGTAGGCAAAAAGCAGGCTCTTCTTGAATTTCGACTGTGAGCTCCCATTCTGAAGCTCCTTTTGGGATCTCGAGCATTGATGCGAGCGTGGCGAGAGCATCTGCAAACTGGTTCTTGGCTCTGGGCATGTATGAGAAGGTGATTTCCTTGAATTCTTCGATCAGATTGTCAAGATACACATGATATGGTATCAACTTCTCGTCTTTGGTCTTCCATTCACCATTGGTCTGATTGATGATAAGCTGTGAGTCTCCAAATACTCGTAGCTTCTTGACGCCCAAGATTATGGCTTCCCTTAAGCCAGCGATGCATGCTTCGTACTCTGCCATGTTGTTGGTGCACTCGAATGCGATGCGCCTCGAGATAGGAATAGGGACATCATCTGGAGAGTAGAGGATTGCTCCAATACCACTCCCTTTAGAATTTGCTCCGCCGTCGAAGAATAACGTCCATTCATCTTTTTTCTTCTTTTCTTCCTCTTCAATGAGCAAGAGATCTTCATCAGGAAAGAACGTCTTGAGCGGCTGATAGTCCAGGAGAGAGTGAGCCGCAAGATGATCGGCGAGGGCCTGTCCCTTGATTGCCTTTTGAGTGACATAGGTGATGTCGAACTCAGACAAGAGTAGCTGCCATTTAGCTATCCTTCCAGTGAGTGCCGGTTTCTCGAACAGGTATTTGAGCGGATCCATGTGAGCGAGAAGGAGAATAGGGAATGCAATCATGTATTGACGGAGTCGCTGAGTTGCCCAGACTAGGGCGAGGCAAGTCTTCTCGATCGGGGAGTACCTGGTCTCGTAGTCGGTGAACTTTCGACTCAAATAGTATATTGCTTGTTCTTTCTTCCCGGTTTCGTCGTGTTGGCCGAGGACACAGCCAATGGCTTCTGCTGCTACCGAGATGTATAACAATAGTGGTCGTCCGGGAGTGGGAGGCACTAGGACTGGAGGATTCATGAGATATTTCTTGATGCGGTTGAAGGCGACTTGGCAATCGTCATTCCATTCTTTTGGGACGTTCTTCCGAAGGAGCTTGAATATGGGCTCACAGATAGGTGTGAGCTGTGCGATGAAGCGACTGATGTATTGAATTCTGCCGAGGAAGCCACGAATTTCTTTCTCTGTTCTAGGAGGGGGCATCTCGATGATTGCTCTGGTTTTGGTCTCGTTGACCCTGATGCCATCCTCGCTCACCATAAAGCCGAGGAGCTTACCTCCCATTGCACCGAAGACACATTTCTGAGGGTTGAGGCGAAGCTTGTACTTTTCTAATCTGTTGAATAACTTCTTCAGATCTTCAAAGTGTCCTTCAATTGTGCGAGATTTGACGATCATGTCGTCCACATATACTTCGAGCTCTTTGTTCATCATGTCGTGGAATAGTGCTGTCATTGCTCGCTGATATGTTGCTCCTGCGTTCTTCAGACCGAACGGCATTACCCTGTAACAGAAGGTTCCCCAGGGAGTGATAAATGTTGTCTTCTCGCGATCTTCGACGGCCATCTTGATCTGATTGTATCCTGAGAACCCATCCATGAATGAGAAGATCTTGTATCCAGCAGTGTTGTCGACCAGAGTGTCGATATGTGGCAAAGGGAAGTCATCTTTTGGACTGGCTTTGTTGAGATCTCGGAAGTCAATGCACATTCGAACCTTGCCGTCCTTCTTTGGTACTGGCACGATGTTGGCGAGCCATTCAGGGTAGTTGGAGACTACCAAGAATCCCGCGTTGTACTGCTTGATGACTTCATCTCGGACTTTCAGAGCCCATTCTGGCTTCATTCTTCGAAGTTTTTGCTTCACTGGCTTCATATCTGCCTTGGTTGGCAGATGGTGTACAACGAGCTCTTCATCGAGCCCCGGCATGTCTTCATATGAGAACGCGAAGTTGGACAATCTTGGAGCTAGGAACTCTATCATTTTCTGTTTCATCTCAGGTGGCAACGATTTTCCAATGCGTACTTCCCTAGGGATCTCAGGCGTCCCCAAGTTTACTATCTCGAAATCATCGGCTACAACATTGGCTTTAGATTCGAACTTTTTGAGGAGATCCTCAAGTTCGGGAGCAGGATCATCATCTTCCTCGTCCCGAGCTTCGTCCATACCCATGAGCTCAAAGTCTAATTCGATGTCGAAATCATATGATTCGACTTCAAACTCATGCGACTCTTTAGACGAACTTGGCACACTATTGAATGCAGGGAAAGAAATGTTTTTTTATTTTTGAGATTTTCCTGAAATTGAAATGATAGATGTTTTTGGTTTTTGAAAGTTTTTGATTTTTTTGGATTTTTGAAATTCATGGGACTTTGAACAAGCAGGCATTGCAGACCATGATTGAGCCCAACTTGTTCCAAAGTTCCGGTCGCTGCTTAAACAGGCATTTTTTTTTGGAAGCCAGAGCCCTCAGATGGCTCTTTGGCTGATTCAAAAGTGAGGGGAACAGATGACCATTCAGGACCCCACACTTCCTCCCCTGGAGAGGTGGGGGTTGATGATTTGGGCGAAGAGTCACGATCTGGCCCAATGACCATGACTTCTGGCTGGTCAGGTTCGAGATCTAAGTCGTACTCAGTCCCTCCCGGGTCACTTACCTCGCATTGCAGTTCGTCTGGTTCCACAGCTAGACACAAGTTTGGAACCTGGATATCAGACCAATCTAGGGCTGGCCACTTCCCTTTCTTGGTCCAATGGATGGGCTGCTTCTGCCCCTGGCTGATGATTGATGATGTTGACTTTGCAGAGATGGGCAAGTCGTGCCCCTTGCTGATTGATGTTGAGATGGGCAAGTCGTGCCCCTGGCTGATTGGAGTGGGCAGGTTGTGCCCCTGGTTGATTGATGCTGACGTGGGCAGGTTGTGCGCCTGGTTGGGAGCAGGTGTCAGGGTAACCTGGTCCTGAAGCTGCTGTGTTTGTCTTCCTTCTTCGTTTTCATCATTTCCTTCTTCTGCCGGAGCCTTAGATGGTTCGAGAATCTGATCCCATCGAATGGGGGGCCATGTGGCCCAAACTAGGCTCATCGGGAGGCCTTTGTGTAGTGCAGTCGGTTGATTCCCTCCTGGATCCTTGCAAGGTTCTCCTGGCTTGACGAATTGGATGGGTGAGCACCGAAATTTCTTCCTCCTTTTGTCCATGAAGGTTGCCCTATATCCGAGTCCCCATTTGCGTTGGTTATATACTAGCGATACCTTTCTGGACTTGAAGTGATTCTTCATTCGGTATTTGAGACTCAGACGCTCGGCCGGCGAAAAGACACGGTCCCCCCTTGTTGGTTCTGGATTGGCGATAGAGTTCACAGTCTCAAATTCGAAACTGTGAAATGGGATGTCTTCTTTAGAGTGTTGGATATCGATGACCGGGATGTCTGGTTCAGTGGCAGCAGCATTGGAAGGAATGATGAGCTCCTTCTCTGCGTGGATAGAGATCACTTGATTTCCACAGATGTACTTCACCCGTTGATGTAAGGTTGATGGCACAGCTCCAACCTTGTGCAGCCACGGCCGTCCGAGCAACATGTTGAAAGAGGCTGATATATCCAAGATTTGGAATGTGATGGTAGAGACTTCCGGACCTATCTGTACCTCTATGTCGACTTCTCCTTCCACTGATCGGCGGGTGTTGTCGAATGCTCTGACACATATGGTGCTGGGTCGAAATGAAGAGGGACTGATTCCCAGACGTTCTGCAGTCTTGAGTGGGCAGACATTTAAGCTTGAGCCATTATCGATAAGGACCAGCGGAACACAGAGGTCTTTGTATCGTAAGGCTATGTTGAGGGATCGGCCATGATCGCGTCCTTCTGGTGGCAACTCATTATCGGTGAAGGTGATGGCGCGCGGAGCCAGTAGCTGTCCAATCATCAATGCAATCATCTCTGGTGCCGTATCGGAGGAGACATGAGCATCATTCAAGGTCTTGGCAAACATCTCTCGGTGTATGCGAGATGTGCATAGTAGCTCCCATACTGAGATTTGTGCAGGGATTGACTTGAGCTGAGTTGCTACATCGTATGCGGCTTCATTTTTGTTGCCGAGGCCTGAGAGAGTGCCTTTGGTATCTCCTCTATTCTGATTATCTCTTCGGATGCAACGCCCATTGGGATTCATGTTCCCCACTTCCGCACATTCTGGATAGTGCCATGGAACCTCTTTGTAGTTTTCCTCCCTTTTGCCTTCTAGGACCACCGGTTCTTGCAACGGTGCTGTTGTGGTTACCAGATCTTCCTCATATGGAGCTTTTGCCTTGAGGACTACATTGTTGCCTGTGCTGAAGGGGTAGTATCGAGGCTTGTCTTCATAGACCACATAAGGTCGTGGTCCTGGCTTGACTGTTCCTGGGGCAGGAGGCTCCCATGGAATGAATACTGGTCCTCTTGATATGGCAGGAGGTTTCTCTGTTCGTCCGAGCTGCCGTAGCGTGATTGATATGCCTCCGGGACTTGCCCCTTGCAATATGACAGGCTTGACTGGAAGAGCCCCTTCCAAGACAACAGGCTCTTGTTGCTGATGAGTATAATCCCTCCATTGTGGATTGGATTGTTCTGGAGTTGCCCCTTGCAAGATGACAGGTTCGTATGTGGGCTCAATGTATGACTGTGCTCCTTCCAGGACGACTGGTTCCCAGCTTGAATGGTCGTAAGGTGCCCCTTGAACAACTGGTATATCATATGGGAGTGCTCCTTCGAGTATCACTGGCTCGGAGACTGAAGGAAGAAAGGGACTTGCCCCTTGCAAGACTGGAGAAGGATTTGTTGGCTCATAGGTGTAGGCGTGAATGGACTGAATAGGGGAGAAGAAGCGATCGATATGGTCCCCTTCTTCTATACTATTGACGGCAGGGCCACGGGACGAACTGGGGTCCGTTGGATGCTGAGGCAGAGGATTCTGAAGGATGTTGGTGGAAGCTGCTGGAGAAGTTCCAGGGACCGAGATGACGATCTTGCGGTCATCAATCAGGTCTTGTATGGCATTTTTCAAAGTATAGCATCGGTCAGTGGCGTGGCCACGTCCTTGATGGTAGGCACAGTACTCATTTTCTCGGTAGTTTGGAGGCAGAGGATGAGGCGGAGGCCTAGGTGTCATCAGAGTGAGTAACTGCTTTTGTACCAGCGTAGTCATGATTTGACTAAGTGGTTGACTGAGTGGAGTGAACTTCCTGAACTCCCTGTAATTCTGCCTGTTCTGGTATGAGTATTGGCCATTTCCCCTGAACTGCTGCTGTTGTCGAGGTGGCTGTGGCTGAGGATTCGGTTGTGGCTGATATCGCTGAGGCTGATGCTGAACTTGATTCTGCTGATACTGTTGACGTCCCTGTGGAGGAGCACGTTGATTTCCTTGAGCAGCGGTGTTGATGTTGTTTACCTTTGTTGGGCGGGGAGGAGAACCACTGCGGTTTCCATTCCCGTGCCCGATAGGTCTTCCTTCCACTCTGTTCCTCTTGACTGGAGTGGCTTGATGAGGCCATGGGGAAATCGTCCCGGCACGGATTCCTGCTTCGACTTACTCTCCAGCACGGATTAGCTGCGAGAAGTTCGCGTACGGATGCTAGATGAGATACCCGGATATGCCTGGATATGTTGAATGAACAATCATGGAGATTTGTTCTTCATCGTCGATGGGTGTCCGCATTCTGGCTGCCATAGCTCGCCAACGTCCCACATAAGCTGATAGTGTTTCATCACTCCTTTGCCTGAGTGCTGCGAGGTCGGCTCTTCTGGGTGCCATGTTGAGATTATATGCGAATCTGTCGACGAAAGCCTGGGAGAGCTGTTCCCATGTTCTGATGCGGTGGCAATCCAATGAAGTGTACCAATCTAGGGCATCGCCCTTCAGAGATTTTTGGAACAATCGAATGAGGGCCCCTTCGTTTCCTGCGATTGCACTCAGCTCCCCGCAGAAAGCTTTGAGATGTGCCGTGGGACAACCGCTGCCATCGTATCTCTTGAATTTTGGTACCTCAAAGTTTTGAGGTACCTGAGCATCTGGGAAAGGACACAAGTCTCTGAACTTGGTCGAAGGTAAGTCGATTCCTTGTTGTCGCTGAAGCTGATTTTGCAAGATCTGGAACTGCTCCCGCAACTCGTCCAGTCCTGAGTGATCTGTTCGAGCGACTGGTGCCTCCTGGAGTAAGGCACGTTCTTCTTCGGCATAGTGGTCGATGTCTTCGACCCTATGGGCTTGCTGAAAAGCAACCGCGGGTTGCTGAAATTGGTTTGATGATTGAACTGGATTCTGATGAACTTGAGCTTGAAATGATGGTAACTGAACTGGAGATTGTACTGAAGGTTGAACTGGAACTTGCTGAAAATTAACTGGATTTTGCTGAATTGAAGATTGCTGGAAATTAACTGGATTTTGCTGAATTGAAGATTGCTGGAAATTAACTGGAATCCCATCGGCGGGGATGTGCTGGAATTGAAAAGTGCTCCTGTTTGCAGGAGGCTGAGATGCTGGGAAGTGACCCCCTTGTTGGGTATTCGCCACTGTCCGCTGATTGATGTGGGCTTGACACTAACCCCCATTGTGGGCATTCGCCAGTGCTGTCCCTGTTGCTGGAAATTGAATTGAAATCCCATCGGCGGGGATGTGCTGAAATTGAAAAGGTGTTCCATCGGCGGGGACGTGCTGAGATCTACTGAGATTGTTGTTTGCAAGATTGACTGGAAGCTGACTGGATGTTCTTGCAACGGAAGTGCTCTGAGATGGCCTTGTCGTCGCAGGAAGATATTGAGAAGGATGCCCCATAGCAAAGGGCTGAGATGGCTGTTGTCGGTAGTCTTGGGTAGACTCCGCTGGTTGTGCTTGATTTGAACTGGAGGCCGGAGGGATCCGGCATGGTTGTTGAGATTGCTGAACTGGGCCAACCTGAATGTTGGCTGCTGCGGTGGTTTGTGCTTGCATGAATTGCAAGAGCATTTCTTGCATTGCTCTCATTCCTTGTGCCAATTCTTGTATGATTGGCGTATTGTCAACAGGCTGTTGCGCTGGAGGTTGCGCTTCGGTCATTTCAAGAGCAGGGAAGTGATGAGTTTCTTCTTCGTGGTCGGACATGGCTTGCTGAGCCCGAGTGCGGATTATACTGCGGTAGGGAAGTTGTCTCCGCGTTCGTTGAGCCCGAGGAGGCGCAATGGTGAGGACTATATTCTACTCTTTTTGGGTTTTGGGATTTTCTATTTTTTTTGTGTTTGGGTTTGGGTAGAATGCTATGCAGATGAGATTGTATGAGGATTAATGACTTTCAAGTACGGGAAGGATTCTGTTTTCAAGTTGGATCACGACTAGTGGGACTAGCTAATCCCCAGTGGAGTCGCCATTCTGTGGACCCTCGCCGATTTCTCCGCGCTCCCACACGACGTCGTTCTCCCTTTCCCTTCGGAAGAAGAAGAAGAAGAAGAAGTGCGTGAGTGCGAAATCGCCGTTTGTGCCACTGGCTTGCCTCGTTCTCGAGGGCTTCGTTTGGTTGTCGTGTTAAGCTGGATGTGTTTAAGTGAATTTATATAAGACCAGAGTCGCCACTAGCCAATTACTTCGAATCTACAGTCGGCTAGACCCCGTAGAAACGTTAGAGAAGGGAATCCGAAGATTCCTTCCTCTAAAATGACTCCTGTTGATCTGCGGTCAGAGATTCAAGGTAAGGGATCACGGTTACAGGGTGGGAAGAGGTTAAGCACCCCACACACTGCCCGTACCGAAGTACGGTCTCTACTTCACAGAATCGATCGAATACTTGAAAGTCTAATTTAATCCTCGTATATTCTCATGGATGACATGATGCATGAATGCGGGTCTGAACAGTAAGAGTTTCTGATGGGCAGGTTCCAACAACGGGCAAGCCCAGAGCGTACGCTCGAACTGACAGGTGCTTAATATAAGACGTATGCAGTGTGCTTGAATGATCAAGGTGTTTTATGGTGAAGCATGAATGCAGGTCTGAACAGTAAGAGTTTCTGATGGGCAGGTTCCAACAACGGGCAAGCCCAGAGCATACGCTCGAACTGACAGGTGCTTAATATAAAGACATATGCAAGTGTGCTTGAATAATCAAGGTGCTTGTAGTGAAGCAGGGGGGTTGGAAGGAAAGTAAATGTTGCACTTATGCTAGATGCAAATGAGATGATGCTGGAAAAAGAGTAGCTGGATGGACGGAGGTGTCGCAAGGGTTGGCTTCGAGTGGCTGGATCAAGACTTGGGTGGCTTGGGAGGCTTGGACCAGTGGTCAAGCTGGGCTGGACCAGGGCTAGGCTCTCCTCACTCGGGCTCTCCTTGGTGGACAAATGGGCTAAGGGTGGAGAAGGATGACTCAGACGGACGGGCTCTCTCTGGCTGAGTGGTCTGTTGAAATGAGAAGGGGAGGGGGGTATTTATAGCAGCGAGCAGTGGCAGAAGTCGTAATTTTGTCCGGGCGGCCTGCCATGGGCCGCCCGTACGGCCGCTCCTCGGTTTCCAGCGAGTACGGCCGTTCCCTCGGGGCTGCTGTTGGACTCGCTGGTCGACTCAGTGAGTTGACTCAGCGGGTCGACTCGGTGGTTTGACTCGACGGGTTGACTCGACGGGTTGACTCGGTGTTTTGACTCGACGGGTTGACTCGACGGGTTGACTCAGAGGGTTAACTCAGCGAGTTGACTCAGTGAGTTTGACTTTTTTTTGGGTCTTTTTTACTGGACTTTTTTATGGGGGATTTTTCAGGGTGGTGTTTAAGACTGGGTTGACTGGGTTCAGGCTTGAACTGGGCTATGGAATGGGGCTTACAAGGGTGAGTTTGGCTGAGTTTGGACTTGGGATTTGGGGGTATGGTCCTCCATTCAACCAGCTATCTCTACCAACAGTGTAGCCGAAGGTGGGGTGTCTACACCAACCTAGTCATCTACTTATATTGAGCAGAGAATGCATATGTTACGAGTGATTATTACTTTTGAAATCATCCATTCATGTCTTAAACACATACATTAATTAATTAGTTCAGCATATTAAATTTCGAGATGTGTTGTGTTATGGTAGCAACTATAGCTCTGTATAACTCTTTTCCTATGATCAATCAAAGACATCTAAATCATTCAACTTTGCATAAATAATAAGAGTGTCATGAGATTAGTCATTGTAATAAGAGGTTGTTCTCCTTATCAAACGTACTCTTCTTGAATTTTTCTTATAATTTTTTTTTATATACTTACCATAAGAATGCTAATCCCTATTTATAAATTTATTTTTATTTTAAAATTATCAACTTTTTCAATGTAAGGTGACCTTCTTATTTAAAAAACATTAATGCTTTTCTTAATTTTGATTTTAAACGGTTTAAAGATGATCTTAAAAATAAATTGTTAAGTGCGTTGCACAAAAACCTTAGAATCTCGCCCCTTAACCACTTGAATTATAAGATATAGCAATATGAAAACGCAAGCAAACAATCAAATTACACAATAGAAGAAATTTTTATGTGAAAAACCCTCAAAGAGGTAAAAACCACAAGACCTCGTCCAGACAAACAATCCACTATGAATAGAGAACCGTTTACAACCGATCAAAAGTACAACCTGCTTAGATCAAACCTTCTTCACTCACGCGGGAGTGGATAAACAATAAAAGGATTCGAAACTGAGAGATCTCACCGAGTACGAGGACGTAGAAGAACCTGAGATGTCGTATATGCTGTGATTTTCTTCACTAGCAGAAATCTCCCCTTCTAATAAACTTCATCTCTTTCTCTTCTTCTCATCTTTTTTTCTCTCTCACTTTTGACATGTAAATCTTCAATTAGGATGCTTAGGTCTTAAATTAGAAGCTAATATATAATTTTACGCGAGAGTTAGACCCAAGACAAGAAACTACAAAATTATTGTCCGCACGTGGTAGGGCGCCCAACCAGACATGATAACGCGCCCTACCAAAAGCAAAACTGTCAAAAGAGTTCAAAGAAAAAAAATATTCAAATTTAGGGCACCCGACCAAACCTACAAAGGGTGCCTGACTAGGGCTCCGTGCACCCGATCAACATTCCATAAGGTGCCCAACCACCGCCAAAACTATGTACATACTTTTGGACCTCTCGAGGCAAATTTCGATCACCCGACCACCCCCGGGCTGCACTCTCTCCCCTTCTCATAAGGAGGAACATTCTATCATAAATAACATTAATAACAATGAATAATATGAAATTAATTTTTTAAAAGCTTAATTAACACCGTATAAGTACGGATTACTTAGGATCTCAATCATGAATAGAGCATTAGGAGCAAAAATGCCTCATATCCATTGATCCAACATTGATTGCATCACACGTGTCATTTTATGGTATATAATTCATATGTATGTCTAATAAAACTATATAGTCAAAGAATTACGAAAATGAGTCTAACAGGCTTGACAAACTCCATCCAGTATTAATGAAAAGTGTCACATGCATGTGTTCACAATGAAAAGAAAAATTGATGATTTCGTGTTAGACGTTTTTACTTTTTTATGTTGAGTCTTACGTCTATACATGCGCACTCATTGCTTTTTATCCGTGCAGAATGGAGTGCGTCACCTTGTTAAATGCAATCCGTGTTGAAGCATTACATGTGTTAATTAAAACAAAAGGGGCAAAAGTTTGACTTTCATTTTTACCGGACATGAAACACATAAAGATTCGCAATAACGGTGATAGGGCTATTAAATTAGAACATCATTAGTAGAATACTTTTGAAACATTCTGATTGATTAACTTAAAGATTTTATTTTTTTAATAAGACTTTTTTGTCATTTCTAAAAAGTCGCAGAATCAGAAGCTTTTTCTGACAAGTCCAGTAGTAAACAACATATAATACATGTGGAAAAAAAAAAGAACATGTGAGTGTAGAGTGGTAAGATGTATGTGGGGCTTCAACATGTTACATGCTAATAGTGCACATGATAAATGTTAAGATCCAACCTTCATTCATTATGTGGGATCTAAAGTGAACATGCATTTTTTTAAATCATGCTGATCAATTCCTCTGTTTGGTACACCTGGGTGGCACTAAAAATGAACAACTAGAAAAATGACAACCATTCATATTAAAATTATACACATTTATCCACCTCATGTGTAGAGATTCTATTTTGTGGGCCACGAGGACAGTGACAAATGACATGGTTTCAATTTTGTGAGAACAACACCTTCGATGTCACGATTTAGTATTAATATTTATCACCTTGGGTGAGTTACATAATCCATGTTAAATGTAAGAAATTAAATTTTTTTTAACAATCTGTATTAAACTATAAATGTAGTTGATCTAAGCTATTGATATGATGAGCCTTACTGTAAGACCCATAGTATAGTAATCTAAGCTATTATATGATGGGCTTTATTGTAGACGTGGTATGGATTAAATATTTTTTAAGATAGTTGATCTCATCCATCCAATCTATCGTTATAATTATTTAATGTTTAGTTAAAAATATATTAGTCAACTAAATTAGAAAAATACCTTCATATAATCGAGTAAATAAATATAACTATGGTAATATCCATATTCAACGTACTCGGTATTGTGTAAAAAAATTTAATAGAGGTAATAACAATCCCACAAAATCTAATTTTTTCAAGTAAAATATGTTAAATAATTGAATAGACAAATATTCATTACCACCTTAATAGAGTTAGAAGAAATGAAATATGGTAGAAATATCTCACCACATAACAATGGCAAGATCATGAATCAATTAGTTTCATGCATTTAGAAGGTCCATTCATTAATGGTTTACATAAAAAAAATTGACCCATTAAACAATGTTATCCATTGATTTTTTTTTTACAATTTATCAATTATTTATTTGACCATTAACTTTTATTTTTTATTTTATAGCTACTTTGAAGGTCATGAGTTATATAGGTAAGATCATCCTGTTCATGTTCATTTTGAACCATGTAATTCACATCAAGGATAATTAGATGAATGACCTTAAATGATAAAACTTTATTTAATATATTAGTACAATATTACGTATATTTAAAGTATCAAATTTATGCATTGTATAGTCATGTGTAATCATAGTTACGAAGAATGCCAACAATTTAAAAATTGCATGACATTTTTAAGAAAATTAACCAAATAATATTATTTTGTTGAGGTTTTTACTAAAAAAATTCCTCACAAATATTAATTTTACGGTAAAATGCATTTAAATTCGATATTTACAAAATCGTACTTCTTACTATATAGGTAAAGGTGAAAAGACATTTTTACCCATCTATTCTCATCCATCCTTTCTCCCATGGAAACTAGTTACAACCAGGTCTTTCTAATTCAACTCATAGAAGGCTTCTGTCATAGTGAAGGGTTAGCTGCATAGGGTGGGACATGTTTTCAAAATCCATTTTAACCATGTGAAGTGTGAACCTTTCTAGGAGAAGTTCTGAAAGCTTAGTTCCATCTGTGATTCAGGTGAACCATAGATTGAAAAGAATGTAAAGGGCGACGTCTACCTTATAATCTATTTCCCTTGGTGTGGCCCACCTGAGTAATGGATTGTCCTTATTTTTGGGGCCCCGTGACTAATTTTTTTTTAGAATTTAATAGTTTGAATGGATATCACATGATAATCATGGTGGGCCCTATAAAAACTCAATGGATGAGATCTATCTCCCGACCGTTCTCTTTAATATGGCTCATATGAATCATAAGTTAGACTTATTTTTTAAACTTAGGCCTAACATGGAATTATATATCTAATGGTTGAAATATATTTCAGGTATACGCCGTTGTTGGATTCGAGTGGGCATCCCATAATTTCTTTTTTTAAATTACCGAAAATGATTAATTGTAACACCCATCATAGATATCACTACGTGACCCAAGCTCTTTGGGGCCCATTGTGTTATATGCATTTTATTTATGTTGCCTATTCATTTTTTCAGATCATTTTAAGGCATGAATAAAAAAATGTTGCAGATCCAAAGCTCTAAGTGGTCCACGCCATTGAAAATAGTGGAGCTCAGATGCTTACCATTGAAAACTTCTTGGGAGCCATAAAAGTTTTGGATTAACCTTATATTTGTGTTTTCCCTTCATCTAAGTCTATGTGACCTTATGAATAGGTTGGATTATAAATAAAACATCACAATGGCCCATAGGAAGGTTTCAACTATGGGCGTTCAACTCCCACTGTTTTCTAAGATGTGGTCCACTTGAACTTTAGATCTACGTCATTTTTAGGCTCATGCCTTAAATTGAGCTAGCAAAATGGATAAATGGAGTGGATAAACCACATGCATCATGGTGCACCCTGAGTTTAGCCCACATAGCGCACTACAACGATATCCCAATTGGGAGTGTGCTGGAGAGTCCCCTTCCAAAAATCTCGTCAAACAACTAGAGTAGAACGCTCGGGTCAATTTTTCGCAAGGCCCACCATAATGTGTATGTGAAATCCACTACGACCATTAGTTATGCCATCGAACGTTAATCCCATCTCTAAAAAATCAGGCTGACTTGTTATGTAGATGGGCCACACCAAAAGAAAGTAATGAGAGAGACCTCCACTGTTGAATTTTTTATGGAGTCCCATTGTAATGATTCTTTGAAATTCACTCAAATCATTAAATGTCACAAAAAATAGTTAGGCCTGGGGTCCAAAATTCTAGACAACCCATGATTTAGGTGGGACACACCAAGGGAAAAGTTTGAAGGGTGGGTATTACCCTATACACTTTCTCCAATGGTATGGTCCACATGAAAAATGGACGTGACTGATTTTTGAGACCTACGCTTAAAATTAGATTACACAATTGGGCATTCAAGTAAGATGTCATACAAACATCATGGTGGGCCCAAGCTAAATAGTTGGAGCAAAATGTCTCACCTGCTAGCCGGACAGGGATTAGCTACTGACAGGTTAAGTAGCTATCTCGCTACTGAAGTGACGTCACCAACTTCTGTGAGCCCCACCGTCATGTATGTGTTGTATCCACACCGTCCATTCATTTAGAGAGATCATTTTAGGGAATGAACTAAAGAATGAGATATATCCAAAGCTCAAGTGGACCCCACCAAAGAAAAGAGGGGGCACAATGATGTAACCGTTGAAACCTTCCTATCTCCCACCATGATGTTTATTTGAGATTCAACTTGTTCATAAGTTCACACAGACAACGAAGAAGGGAAAACTCAAATGTCAGCTTGATCGAAAACTTCTGTGGCCCCAAGAAGTTTTTAATGGTAGGAGATCAATCCCCACTATTTTCTTTCGTGGGGTCCACTTTAACTTTAAATCTGTTTCACTCTTTAGCTCATGCCCTAAAATGATCTCTCCAAATGGATGGACGGTGTGGATACAACACATACATCATGGTGGGGCCCACAAAAGTTGATGACGTCACTTTAGTAGGTAGACAGCCACTCAACTTGTCAATAGGTAATCCGCGTCCCTGCTAGCCCAGTTGGAAGACTCCTAGGTGTTTCAACAGCAGGTCTCGAGTTCGAGTGCTAAGGAGACACACTAACCCCACTAGTGGGTGGGTGCATCATGTGACTAACCATGTGGGTGTGTTGCACAACTAACAGGGTGGGTGTGTTGCATGACTAACAAAAAAACTAGTTGTGTTTAAGTATTTCTATATTATATTAATATATATATGAGTTAATTGCAAAAGCCTGCCTATCTTTTGATTTATTTTCAAAAAACCTCCTACTTTAACCATATTATGCCACAACCGCCAACCTTTCTTGTACCGTTATTATATTACTACCTGTTTCTGTATAACATGAGGATAACATACGACTTTACAATTGCATTTTTCAAAAAACAAAAATGTCCCTGTCAAAGCGCGCAAGCTTACGCTCGTGGTCCGAACCTAGGTTAGTCCTACCATGGTGTTTTTGAGAAATCTACCCAGTCCATATGCTTTGTCCGCTCATTTTATGGCATTCCCTAAAAAATGAGGCTAATCTAAAGATTAAATGGGCCACACATTAGAAAAGTGGAGATTGTACATACATCATTGAAACATTTTTGAGGCCACAGAAGCTTTGGATTAGGCTAATATTTTTCTTCTTTCAGTCCATCCCAGTGGTAATGATCTTATGAGCAGTTGGGCCGCTTTATGAATTATTTGGATTGCATATAAACATCAGGTAGAGCCCAAAAAGGTTTGAATAGTAGGCAGACCCTTTCCATGGTTTCCAATCATGTAGCCCACTTGAGCTTCATATTAGACTGATTTTTCATCTTATGTCTTAAAATGAACTGCCAAAACGAATGGACGGAGTGGGTTTTTCACAAACATCCCTTTGGGGCAGTCACATCATTTAAAACCCATGCGTCACGTCAACCAGCTTGTAAAAGGTTGGCAACAACGGGCGTAAGCAGATTGCGTGGTGTACCACACACCACCGACCTTGATGGTGTGTAGTTTTGTGGAGCCCACCATGATGTATGTGTTATATCCGCACCGTCCATCCATTTGGAGAGATCATTTTAGAGCAGAACTCCAAAACTAAGGCAGATACAAGCCCAATTAGACCACACCACAAAAGTAGTGGGGATTGAATGACCACCGATGAAACATTCATATGACCATAAAAGTTTTGTATTAGGCTAATGTTTTTTTGTATTATCAATTCATCCATTGGGAATGACCTCATAAGCGGCTGGGATGGCATATAAACATCAAGGTGAAGCCTAGGAAGGTTTCAACGATAGGCATTTATTTTCCTAATGTTTCATCTCGTGTGGTCCGTTTGACTTTTGAATCCACCTCACTTTTGGTCACATGTCATAAAATGATCTCAGAAAAGGATGGACGGGGTGGATTTCTCACAAACATGAAGGTAGGCCCCATCTAGTAGCCACCTCACTACCTGTTAAAATTGCGTTGATAGTCTAACACAACACCCAACGCTTATACGTGGAAGCTTAATGGAACAACTAGAATTATGGCTAAGTGCTAAAGGGGGGGTGATTAGGACCGTTTTAAATCATTTATAAAAGTCTTGTCTAATTAAAATAAATTAGCAATTATAAACTAATTAAACAAGAACACTTAGCTTCCAAGCTTAAGTGGGTCCAATCACAATGGCTAGTAAAAATTAAGCAATTAAGTAAACTAGCTTAAGCACATAGATTATAAAAGATATCACTATCAAGAAACTAATCTATGATTAACATCTAGACTAAAAAAGATATTACTATCAAGCAACTAGTCTAGCACGTGAAACTACAAGTTATGTAAGAGAATCTACCTATCATGCATAGCATACATTCCATTCAATAATTCATATAATTAACAATTAAACAACCATGCTAGAATAACAATGTGCTCAAATCAATCCAAACACAAGCATGTATAGTGGTTCGACTACTTGTCTACTCTACTCCTGGTTACCGTAATCATCCCTGGAGCACATCGAATTTCACTGGGGAGTTTAAATTAGGTTCCTCCCAACCTAGGAGTTTTAAATAGGTTCCTCCCAACCTTTACACGGAGATTTTGGCACAGGTTCACCTCTTAACTTGAATGGTGGTTTTTCGAGTTTACCTCTTAACCCAGGTGTTTGCAGTTTCCACCCAACCTAGGAGTTTAAACGAGATTCCTCCTAACCTAGGAGTTTTGACGAGATTCCTTCAAACCCTTCAGTTCCAATTCAAGAACCTACAATGGTTTCTCAAGCTAACCAATAACCTACACATACACACCCGTATCAGTGGCTCCCTTTGCAGACTTACGTGGTTTTCAATAGGCTAATCATCAACCTTAAATTCACACTCAATCCTACCAAAATGAATGAGTGCTAACAAACTCTCAAACTTGACACTTGTCAGATTAAACCCATTTCGTAGCGCCACTTAGGTTGCTTCTTCTCGCTCCCTCATGCTTAAGTCAGCTCCCCATGTGTTCTCCCGATCAATAATGCCGTCACTTTGCCAAGGCTTCAGCTCCATCGATCAATCGCCTTGCATATGATCTTCTTGGAGATGACCAAGGTGATGAGAGGTGGTGAATTCTCTACAACTAATAAGAAATGGTTGCCTAAAGGAATTCACCCAAAAGGCCTTCTAGAGTATTGAAATAATAAGTTTAACTATTAGGATAATCTCATGAAAAGGAAGAGTTCATGTCCATCTTCATTAAGTGAGCTTGGAATGCTCATTAGAGTATTTAACACATGAAGACGACATGGAAACTCTTTGATTTGGTGGCTAGGGTAATGGATATGAATGGGAATCACCTAGGCTACCAATGCAGTAAACACTCTCTCCAAAAGCCCAAAATATGAGCTCCATATATACAAGTTTCTAGCTCCAATGGATAGAAAATGGGCATTAATGGCTAAATGTTGACCAGTCTAATTAGGCCTGAGACTAAGGTCTGCTTGATGTCCCAAAAATGGCTATTTATGACCTGTCGTTGACCGGTCCCCGACCTGTTTAAGATAAGTCTAAGATAGGTCTTCGAACAGGTCTTCCAACCTTTTGAGTTAACTGTTTCTTGTGTATTTTCATAGCCACTCAAACATCTCTTAGACTTAAGGTCATTCGAAGATGACTAGAAGTATGCCTATTGGTTTAGGTCATCAAGAGGTTTAGGTTTTGGTTTAGTTCAAGGTTCAAGGCTCACCAAGGCATCTTATTTATCTGTTTTTTCTTCCTTGATGCAGCAAGTTCGCTTGAGTCTTTGGTCTTCATCTTCTTTAAGCTCAACTGACACCTAGACTCAAGACCTGCATAATTGACAAATAAGGTGCACTAGTATGCCATAGAAAAGTGTACTAACACTTGCCATGAAAGTACTCAATCTCCATCGTCAGGGAATGAGAGTGAATTAGGTCTGACCCAAGTTTAACTGAACACGGTGCTGCCTTAACGTGGGGCCCACCTTGATGTATGTACTGTATATCCACATCGTTCATTCATTTTTTCAAATCATTTTGGGGCATAGACCCAAATATTAAGCAGATCCAAATCTCAAATGTACCAAAACACAGGAAACAACAGTGTTTGACCATTAAAAGCTTCTTACGAGCCACGAAAGTTTTAAATCAAGATATTTTTGTTTTTCCCTTGATCCAGGTCTTCTTGACTTTATCAAAAGGTTAGATAGCATGGATATACCATACATGCATCAAAGTGGGATCCACTGTAAGGGTTGCACCGTGTTTGGTGAGGCCTGGGTCACACTTACTCCATTGCCCAAACTTGGTTGAAAGCTAGGTGGGGCCCACCATGGGTGTTTGTTAAAAATCCATGTTGTCCATTCATTTTTCTAAATTATTTTAGGGCATGACCCAAACAATGAGGTAAATGTAATGTTCAAGTGGACCACACCAGACATATCAATTTCACGCTCTAAAGATTGATCTCCTTGAAACCTTCCTAAGCCTCTCTTGCAATTTAGATATGTGTCATTTTTTAACTCAGGGCATTAGATGAGCTTACGAAACATATGGACAGCGTAGATCACTTTGAATGATAAACAACCTTCACAACCTTTCAGTGGGCCCCACCATTATATATGTGTGTGATCTAGCCCACCCATCTACTTTTGTAACTCATATTGTGGCTTCACGTAAAAAATCAGCCATATCTAAGCCAAATGCGACTCCACAATAATAAAACTAAATTCAGATGATGAACACCATTGAAACCTTTTGGGAACACAGACGAACTGTCCGTGAGATGGCCTTACAAAACAATGGACTGCATGGATCACCTTGTATGTTAAAGGTGAGCATCAAACTCTTTAACGAAAGTAAGCATGAAAAATTGGGGTCTAACTGTGAATATGACTTGCGGTAGGGGCAAAATGGTCTTTTAGTGACCTTAACGACGCCTTTCCGTCAGGAATAGTTAGTTAAGGTCAAATAAACTTCTTTTTCATCATATTTTTAAATGATAAATGTATATTGGTAAATATTTCTAAATAAGGCGTGTTTAAAAAATAGACCAAAAGGTAAGCAAGAGTTTGTAATTAACGAGAGAGAGAGAGAGAGAGAGAGAGAGAGAGAAGAATGCTCACCTGTGCACTAGTTCCATTGGGAACTTGTGAGCACTTTTTTAGAACTTATCACACGTGATGTGAGCCTAAAATTTGAACCATCCATGTGATGCAGCACCCCATAAAACCCCTAAAGCCCAACTTTTAACTTGATCCAGAACTTCGATGGGCTGTGTAGTATAGAGAGAGGCAAATTAAGGGAGGAAACTGTTTCCTTTTGCTAGGGCCCACAAAGTTCTGGATCAGGTTGAAAATTATGCCCTGGGGTGTTTTGTGGTGTTGCATCACGTGGACGGTTCGGATTTTGGGCTCACATCAAGTGTGATGAGTTCTCAAAAAGTGTTCACGAGTTCTTGTGAGAACTGCTACCTAAGTGAGCATTCCTCTCTCTCTATATATATATATGTGTGTGTGTGTGTAGGGTAAAGGTACTATGGGCCTCGCTATGATGTGTGATGGGCATCCACACCATGCATTTGGTGGGTCCCCTATTGGTTATGGGATATCCCAAAAATCAATTGTATCCAGAACTCAAGTGGGCCATACCAACTAAAAGAGTGTAAAATCATGCCTACAACATCTGAAAGCACTTGTAGGGGCTCATCTGAGTTTTAGATACAGTTGAAATTTGGTTGTGACCTCTTGTTTAAGTGGGACACACACAATGGATGGGTTGGATTTCTCAATCACATCCCAGTCAATTTATAAACGATAATAAAGGTTTCAATGGGTAGATATCCACTCTTAACTGTTGTCTTTGGTGTGGCCCACCCAAATCATGGATTGGCCTGAGTTTTAGGCCCATGGCCGACCACAGAATGGTGCATCTGACAAATGATGTGGATGCCCATCACATATCACGATAATGTATTCGATTGCATACATAATGACAAATCTATTATTAATAATTTAACTTATTGAGTAATATTTGAGAGATTTCAATATATGTAGGCTGTTGAAAAAAAAATCACTTAAAAGATAAAAGATAAAAAAAAATTTTAATTGTGGCATTTTAAAATTATAGTTTCACAATAAAATCACCATAATTAAAGTGTTACGATTTAAATTTTCGCAATATCAACAGAATAAGAATTTTTACTCCAATTTTTTTTTTTCAAATTGATGATATTTTAAGAATGCCCTTTGACTTTTCATATTTATGAAAACATTCTTGTAATTGTATGGATGGTAAGTAAAAAAGTATAATTTACCCTTATAAGGATTTACGTATAACCCAGAGCCCCACCATGTGCCGAAGATAATTAGGACTACCAAGACCAAATGTGTGTGCGTCCTAACTTGATGTGTTTCTTAAATCCAATTCAATCGCGAGTTGTGTAATCCAATTTTAAGTGTAGGTCTCAAAAATCAGTCCCGTCTATTATCCATGTGGACCATACTATTGGAGAAAGTGTATAGGGTAATGCCCACCCTTTAAACTTTTTTCCTCAGTGTGGCCCATCTAAATCACGCATTGTTTAGAATTTTGGACCCCAGGTTTAATTTTTTTTTTTTGTGACATTTAATGATTCAAATAATCATCACGATGGGGCTCCATAAAAAATTCAACAGTGAAAGTCTCTATCACAACTCTTTCATTTGGTGTGGCCCATCTAAGTAATAAGTCAGCCTGATTTTTTAGACATGAGACTAATGTTCGATGGCATACCTAATGGTCACGATTTTACATACACACTATGGTGGGCCCTATGAAAAATCAACATGGGCGTCCCACTCTAGTTGTTTGACAAGATTTTGGAAGTGGACTCTCCACGGCACCCGCGACTGTGATATCGTTATGGTGCGCCATGATGCATGTATTTTATCCACGCCATTTATCCATTTTGCCAGCTCAATTTAAAGCATGAGCCCAAAACAAAGTTCAAGTGGACCACAACTTAGAAAATAGTGGGAGTTAAATGCCCATCGTCGAAACCTTCCTATGGGCCATTTTGATGTTTTATTTATTATCCAGCCTATTCATAAGGTCACATAGACCTAGATGAAGGGAAAGCACAAACATATGCTTAATCCAAAGCTTTTATGGTTCCCACAAAGTTTTCTATAGTAAGCATCCAATTACCATTATTTTCTATGGTCTGGACCACTTAGAACTTTGGATTTGCAACATTTTTTTGCTCATGCCTTAAAATGAGCTGAAAAAATGAATAAGCAACATAAATAAAACACATATAACACAATGTGCCCCAAGAGCTTAGGCCACTGGTGATATCTATGGTGGGTGTTGCAAATAATTAATTCGTGTATATTAAAAATTGAAAAAAATTATGGAATGCCCACTCGAATCCAACAACGTATCCCTGAAATCTATTCCGACCATTAGATATATAATTCCACGTTAGGCCTGAGTCTAAAAAATCAGTCTAACTTATGATTCAAATAGGCCACACTAAAGGAAACAATCGGGAGATAAATGTCATTCATTGAGTTTTTACAGGGCCCACCATAATTATCATATGATATCCACTCAAACTATTAAATACCAAAAAACATTTAGTCTCAGGGCCTAAAAATTAGGACAATCCATTACTCAGGTGGGCCACACCAAGGGAAATAAATTAGAGGGTGGTCGTTGCCCTTTACACTATTTTCAATATATGGTCCACCTAAATCATAGATAGATCTTAGCTTTGAGAACTTCTCCTGAAAAGGGTCACACTCCATATGATTAGAATGAATTTTGGAAATAGGTCCCACCCTATGCAGTCGGCCATTCACTATGACGGAAGCCTTTTATGAGTTTCACTAGAAAGACTTGGTTATAATCGGTCTTCATAGGAGAAGGATAGATGAGAATAGATGGGTAAAAATGTCTTTTCACCTTTACCTATATAATAAGAAGTATGATTTTGTAAATATCGAACTTAAAGGCATTTTACTGTAAAATTAATATTTATGAGGAATTTTTCAGTAAAAATCCCAACAAAATAATATCATTTGGTCAATATTCATAAAAATATAGTGCGATTTTTAAATTGTTGGCGTTCTTTGTAACTATGATTACACATGACTATACGATGCATAAATTTGATACTTTAAACATACGTAGTATTACACTAATATATAAAATAATATTTTATCATTTAAGACCATTCATCTAATTATCTTTGATGTGGATGACATGGTTCAAAATGAGCATAAACATGATGATTTTACCCATATAATTTATGACCTTCAAAGTAACCATAAAAAAAAAAAAAGTTAATGGTCAAATAAATAATTGATAAATTGTAAAAAAATAATGGATAACATTGTTTAATAGGTCAATTTTTTTATACAAACCATCAATTAATGGACCTTCTAGATGCATGAAACTGATTAATACAGGATCTTGCCATGTGTTATGTGGTGAGATAGCTCTACCATATTTCAATTCTTCTAACTCTACTAAGGTAGTAATGGATATTTGTCTATTCTATTATTCAATATATTTTGCTTGAAAAAATTAGATATTGTGGGATTGTTGTTATCTCTATTAAAAAAATTCTACACAATATTTAGTATGAATGGTCGTCGGTCTGCGTTTTTCCTTTCGAGGGCGTGAATCGCTGCTTCCACGGGCTCGCCTCTTTCTCGAGGGCTTTCTGTGTGTTATTGGGTCTCGGTTGATATATTTGGATAGGTTTGTATAAGACTGAAGTCACCACTAGCCAGTTCTTCGAAGTTACAGTCGGCTAGATCATGTAGAAATGTTAGAGAAGGGAATCTGAAGATTCATTCATCTGAAATGACTCTTTTGATCTGCGGTGAGATATTCAACGTAAGGGATCATGGTTACAGGGTAGGAAGGTATTAGGCACTCACTCTACCGTACAGATGTATGGTCTTTTCTCTACATAATCTAACTAGTCCTTGAAAGTCTAAAACAATCCTCATATATTCTCATAGATGATATAATGCATAAATATGAGTCTGATCAGTAAGAGTTTCTGATGGGTAGGTTCTGATTAAATTGGTAAGTCGTAAAGCATATGCTCGAACTGGCAGGTGCTATGCGAGATACATGATGTGGTTTGACCAGTCAGAGTTTGTAACGACCCGAGATTTTCGACTCTCGTGTATAACACGACGGCCGAATTCCCAAGTAAACCATGGACTAATTGATTTATTAAATAATGAAATATAACATTCAAGCACAATGGCGGAAACAATTATCATCTTATTCTATCAAACTTACTACGTCATCATCAATGTTTAAATAAGGGAACCAACCAATATCCATACTGATTAATTAAAATACAAAACCATGTCTTCTCTTGAAGACTTATTACAATTCCATAAATGTATCAATTACTTAAAGAAATATTAATAAATGATAACATCAATTAAGTTTATCTAACATCGTCATCCGCCATGTGATTGTACGAACATCGAACTCTTTTCCTAAAAATCGGGTTCAATACCTGGATCTTCACCTGCATCATCTAAATTGTATTTGGGATAACGTTAAACACTATCATAGTGGGGAATATTTCCTCCAAGACAATCAAGAATAATAATAACGGTACAGAGTAAACGCAAGTAGAATATTATCATTAATCAAATCAAAACAACCAAACTAAAATCTTTGTTAATGCGATGCATGGAATGCATGCTCTGGCTAAGGCACCCTGGCTAGAATCACAATACATGAAGTGGGAGACTCCCTGTTACGACTTCACGCTAGCCACTAGTCACCAGAGGTTCCTGGGACGCACAAGGCCATAGTTTTGCCCGACCACGTGAGAAACGGGACGCTCATAGCCCAGATCTACACGTGACAGTGTACGGGAGAAGTAGGACGCTCTAGCCTATTCTCAATTCCGTACACCCACATGGAGCCAAGTGAATGCATGACTTTAGTTTCACCTTTATTTAAGTTTTTTCGCATACAACCGATTTAAATAAAACTCAGTGGTCACTATGGGGAGTCGCAAGCAACCCAGCATAGGCCGACAACACGGGATTAGTGTCCATAGCACCAACCTCGGCTCATGAGAATTTGTATACCATTAGTGTCCACTCATTGTCCCGTTTTATAATTTCATCATGTCCCAAAAAGCTAATGTTGTACATCATGACCAAATTCATTAAAATACTCATGTAATGTAAATGGATCAAATCAAGCATCATGTACATGTAAGGATCCATTAACAAACAATCACTTCATTCTCTCAGTTAAGTCAAGATATATTCTTCCATCATGGACACCTCTCACGGGTTCCATCTCTCTACATCGAATAATTTTATCAACTTAGGGACAAAGAGTATACAATAATGGGATGTCCATATGATGATCTTATACACATATTTCATATCACAATATGAAAACCAATGTTACTTGTAATACATGGACTAAGAAAATAAGGGCATAGATTTCATAAAAATAAATAACACAAATACATATGCTTCTTAGTCAAAAATCTAAAACAAGGAATCACATCACCATATAATGATATTCATTACAAATCTCACATCAAACTTCATATTATATGGATAAGTAATTCAAAACAAAACAACTTCACATGCCACAAAAGAAACTTATGATAATTGAGATATTATTAATGAAAGGCTTGAAGGAAAATCATCACCTTAGGATGGACTTAGAAGAAGAGGGTTGTAGAAGATCCTAGCCGCTGGAAAAATATGAGAAAGAACTCTCTTCTTCTTCTTCTTCTTCTCCTCTCTCTCTCTCTCTCTCTCTCTCTCTCTCTACGGCATGGAGGCTAGGGTTAGGAGAAGGATTTGGAGGTGCGTAGTAGAAATATGGAGAGGGATGTGCACGCGAGGTCTTGTGTAACAACTTCTTGAGGTGGGTTTCTCAAATCTCAATATTCGGATGATCTATGATCAATTCCAATCCATTCATCTTATCAAGCTCGAAGAGTAGAGTCAGAATACGTAAATTTCTTGATGATCCACATTCTAGATTGGCTGATCCTTGAAAATGGCCTAACGGGTGCTAAAATGGGCTAGATCTCAATTAACGGTCTACGCTTGATGATCAGGGCCCAAATTTTGAAAAAATATGTAGTCATGATAGGCAAATAATTGTACAAAGTTTAGTGGTTGATTATGGTGAGAAATGCCTAGATTTGAAATTTCAACTTTTGGCGGAAAAGGAAGGGGCTGGCTTTGTGGTTCAACTGTGTAGGATTATAGATCGAGGTCCAAATTTTGTATAAACTCGTAGTCATATGAGTATAATAAGTGGTCCAAATTTGAGAAGCGATTGATGGTGAGAAGTGGGTAAATTGAAAGGTTCAGATTTAAAAAGAGTTGGTAACTCATTAATTTCTAAAACGGGATAACTTCGCGCATAAGAAATATGCTTATCAAGGTGGGGGCACTTAAATCACACTATTGGTCCATGATAAAGACGATCCAAGTCACTCATATGAAGAGAAATATTCGACTACGACTAACCATCTACTTTCCTCACTCGATGAAGATGAAAATCAAGGGTTAAGGGGCTGATTTGACAATCGGACCACTTCTACTATGATTTAAGGGCTGAAATTTGACATGTATGGTTAATATGTGCCCAAAATCTTAAATCCAGGATTTTGCGTGAAAGTGATCGTCAGAAACTATCATACTTAAAAATGGCATCTTAACTTGAGCTTAACTAATGGCATTTTCGTAATTATCTAAAAAGTACGTGATTTTTGAAATCTGATCTTTCTACGATGTTTATGGGATCATTTTAAGCAACTTTTGTAAAGGGTCCCCTATCGGATCTCCTATGGATGTCCCGCTATTCGCAAATCAACGGTAAATGTATGATAATTAATAAAAATGAATTTTCAAAAATTTTCAAATAAATCTCGAAAATCTGGGGCGTTACAGAGTTTCTGATGGGCAAGTTCCGAGCGAGCCTTAGAGCATACGCTAAGACCTAATCAAGTGCTATAATGGGATGATAAGCATTGGGGTTGGAAAGATAAGAAATGTTGCACAATGCTAGATGCGAATGAGATGATGTTGATATAAGAGTAGCTGGATGGACGGAAGTGTCACAAGGATTAGCTCTAGCGACTATGATTAGGACTTGGATTGCTTGAGAGGCTTCAACCAGGGTTAGGCAGGGCTGGACTAGGGCTAGACTCTTCACTTGGGCTCTCCTTGGTGAAATAATGGGCTAAAAGGAGTGGAGGAGAACTCGAATGGACTGGGTTCTCCTGAATTTTTTTCGAATGCTGTATAAATGAGGATGGGTATTTATAGTTGTAAGAAGTGGCAGCTCCCGTAATTAAGGGCGAGTAGCACCCTGGGTGTCGCCCGTACAGATGCTCTGCTCCAGCTTCAGACAGCTGGAGCTCTGAACCTGGAGTGAAAAAATCGCATGTTCGAAGTTGCTTCGAAGTTGAGGATCGGAGTAAGGCTTGGACTTAGGCTCGGTTTTAGACCATAACTAGGTGAGTTGACTGGGTGCAAGGGCTGGGCTGATCCGATGAGTAAACAAAGCGAATTGACTCACCAAGTTGAGTTTTTTGAAAGTTTTGGACTGATTTTTTCTATGGGTAGTTTTTCGAGTTGATGTTTAAGAGTGAGTTTAATGGGTTTGGACATAGAGTTTAAGGTGTGGACTTAAGGTTTGAATAGATGAACCGACTAGGTTTGGACCTAAGATTTGTGGATATGGACCTCCATCCATCCAACCATTCGACCAACTTTGTAGCCATGGGTGGGGTGTTTACACTAAGTAGGTTGGATATATATATTACCATATTTATATTCATTTACTCAATTATATGAAAATGTTTTTCTAATGTACTTAATTAGTATATTTTTAACTAAACATTAAATAATGATAATGATAGATAGAATGGATGTGATCAACTATCTTAAAAATATTTAGTCAATACACGTCTACAGTGAGGCCCATCATATCGTAGGTCTTATAGTAAAGCCCATCATATCAATAGCTTGGATTATCAACATCTATAGTTTAATATAGATTATTAAAAAATTCTTTCAATGTCTTACATTTAACATGGATTATCTAATTCTCCTGAAGTGATACATATTAATATCAAATCATGACATGGAAGGTATTGTTCATGTTTCATGACATTTGTGTCACAAAATTGAAACCATGTCATTTTTTATTGTCGTCATGACCCACAAAATAGGATGTTTACACATGATGTTGATAAATGTGTATAATTTGAATATGAATGGTTGTCATTTTTCTAACTGTCCATTTTTAGTGCCACACAAGTCTACCAAACAGAGGAACTGATCGGCTTAGTTTAAAAAAATATATAAATGTTCACTTTAGGTCCCACATAATGAATGAATGTTGGATCTTGACATTTATCATGTGCATTATTAGCATGTAACATGTCAAGGCCCCATATACATCTTACTACTCTACACTCACATGTTCTCTTTTTTCACATGCATCGCATGTCGTTTATTACTGAACTTGTCAGAAAAAGCTTCAAATTCTGCGACCTTTCAGAAATGACAAAAAAACCTCATTAAAAAAAATAAAATCTTTAACTTCTTTAAGTTGACCAATCAGAATGTTTTAAAAGTATTCTACTAATGATGTTCCAGCTTAATAGCCCTATCACTGTTGTTGCGAATCTTTATGTGTTTTCTTACCCAGTAAAAATACAAGTCAAACTTTTGCCCTTTTTATTTTAATTGACATGTGTAATCATTCAATAGGGATTGTATTTAGCAAGGTGACGCACTCTATCCTGCACAAATAAAATGTGATGGGTGCGCATGTATAGACGTGGGACCCACGATAAAAAAAGTAAAAATGTGTAACGTGAAATTATCAAAAAAAAAATTCATTGTGAACACGTGTATGTGACACTTTTTATTAGTGCTGGATGAAGTTTGTCAAGCCCGTTAGAGTCACTTTCGTAATTCTTGAACTATATTAATTTTATTAGATATACATGTGGATTATATACCATAAAATGGCACGTGTGATTCAGTCAATGTTGGATCAATGAATATGATGCCATTTTGCTCCTAATAGTCTATTCATGATTAAGATCTTGAGTAATCCGTAATTATACGATATTAATTAAGCTTTTAAAAAATTTATTTTAATATTATTTATTGTTATTAATGTTATTTATTTTCAAGATCATCTTTAAATCATTTAAAATCAAAATTAAGAAAAATATTAATATTTTTTAAATAAGAAGGTCATCTCGCATTGAAAAAGTTAATAATTTTAACATAAAACATAAGTCTATAAATATTGATTAACATTTTTATGATAAGTACATAAAAAATCAGAAAATGCATATTTGATCAGAAATAACCTCTTATTACAATGACTAATCTTATGACTCTCTTATTATTTATGAAAAGTTTAACGATTTAAATCTCTTTAATTTATTATAGAAAAAGAGTTATGCAGAGCCATAAATGCTACCACGACACATTACACATCTCGAAATTTAATTTGCTCAACTAATCAATTAAAAAGTAATAATTACTCATATTTAACATATGCATGCTTTGCTCAATATAAATAGACAACTAGCTTAGTTTTTTAGTCAATCGCATAATTTCATAGCCACGATCTAGTAAAAGCTTGACTGATAAAATGCACCCCTTGTTGTCAAGTAAAGTAAACCATTTTCATTTAAGTGGAAGTTTATTTTGGAACGTGTTCATTAAATAATTTTTTCTTAAAAAATAACTTTTATTCATCAAATAATTCAAGTGATAGATATAACCATACTAATATATATGACACTTGCAATGTCTGTAGAAAGAAAAATGGGTTTTAAGTAGTTCGAGAGAGAAAAAGTACTCTTGTTCACCATAATTTTAAAATGATAGTTGCTCATTATCCTCATATGCAATATTTATATGCATCTATATCAAAAGTTCAAATTATGAGAAATATTGTGGATGTGTCATATCTCTAGGTGACACTAATCAAAATATCTTACCTATCAAATTGATTGTTATTAAACACATGGCTAGAAGTAGAATATCTGTAAATGACACTAATTGAAATATTTTGATCATTTAATTGATGGTCAATTGATGGTATCAAATAGTACGTACAACTAGCTAGTGTGTGAGGCTCATCATAGTGTTTATATGACATATCACTCATCTAATAGGATTTTCTATTAGAAAAGTTGGGCAATTTAAAAGTTAGGTGGATCGAACTATCAACTCGGGCATACAATAGAAAATAATAAACCACCACCCCAAAACTTCACATTCACGTCAAGCATATTTAATAGTTGGATTAACTTGATTTTCAAAGCATCTCATTTTCAAATATAATCTTATTAGAAGGGTGAAATAGCATATAATGATGAGTGGTCTTCCAACACACATCTTTACCTCTAAATTACCTAAACTTTTTTTATTTAAAGTTTTTAAGATGATGTTATTATCTAAAAAAGAAGATAGTTTTAGTACTTTAAATATAGTCAACAATCGATTTTATTTTATTTTTTGTCTATTTAATGGCCAACTTTAGGACTAAAGGTCATTTGATTAATGGGGCATCCGCATTATAATCCATCAACACAGTGTTCGTGATCTTTACGATATGGATTGACATGGTTATATTATGTACTATGAATGAGTTGGCATTTATCCACCAAGCAAATTGGATACAATCAATCTAATATGGATCGTCAAAACTGTTAATCTTATTGTCGATGCAGTATTGACTAAAGGATAAACTAATCGAATGACTAAATCAGACATTTAACTGCAATCCAATAATTAAAATATATATTTTGATTACCTTTGTGGATTGTAATTTGAATAAAAAGATAATCTATTTGAATGGCTAAATTATTTCGATTAGTTCATTCACGATGGAGCCACTATTTGGACGATCAAGATCAAAGTACAAGCATAATAGGATGAATGGGGTAGGGTTCCATAGTAATTAAATAGTAGCAACCATATACTCCTGTCTTTTTTTTATCACTCAAAATTTGATAGACATGTTGGCTAGAGAGTATAAGAGTGACTCGCATGATTTAGAGATCAAGAACATCTCATACACATAGGCCTCATTGGCAAGTGTGGGTGGTCTGGTTTAGGCAGCTAGTGCTTCTTTCTCCCTCTTTTATAGATGTTTCATTATAACATGTATATGCACTCCATATTCATGCTTCATCACAAGTTTATGATATGGCATGTGCATCACCAAGTGTGGATATATATTATCAGGAACCATTAAGTGTAGATATACATATCAGGAACCACCAAGCTCACTCATTTAGATGAGTGGTCGGCATCACAACACACTTAATAGATAAAATTTCATAAGATTTAGGTTGTTCGTCTATAGAAAGCAATGTGTTCATAGTCCATGCTAAATATTAGGCTTAACTATTGCTCAATTCATTACAACATATATCTTAAATAAGGACCTATTATATGCATTGTTAAAAAGGCAAAAATGTGTGCATGTATAAACGTGAGACCCATAGTAAAAAAAGAAGTAATTTTTTTTCATTTTTATCATGGACGAACACGTGCGTGTGGCATTTTTCATTAGTATTAGATATGGTTTATCAAGCTTATTGGACACATTTCTATAATCATAGGGCTATATTAATTTTTTTAGACATGTGATTATATACCATAGAATAACACACGCGACACAGGGAGCATTGGATCCATAGCCATGAAGCCTTCTTACCCTTAGTCGCCCGTTCATGATGAAATTCTTGAGTAATCTGTACAATAAGTTGTTAATCAGGCTTAAAAAAAGTTTATTTTTATATTTAATTATTATTATTAATGTTATTTATTTTTAAAATTATTTTAAACCATTTAAAATTAAAATTAAAAAAATATTAATGTTTCTTAAATAAGAAGGTCATTTTGTACCAAGAGAGTTGA
Organism: Liriodendron chinense; assembly: GCA_003013855.2. NCBI lineage: Eukaryota > Viridiplantae > Streptophyta > Magnoliopsida > Magnoliales > Magnoliaceae > Liriodendron > Liriodendron chinense. Next base: position 1,931,028 of record ML058557.1, on the reverse strand, counting down.
TGATCTTGCCATAAAATATAAGTCTATAAGTAGAAATTAACAATCTCATTATAAATAGATAAGAAAACTATAAGAAAAATGCAAAAAGAGCATATATATCGAGAAGAGCAACCTCTTATTGCAATGACCAATCTCATAGCATTCCCTCAAAGTTTGTCAAAGTTTTATGATTTAAATCTCTTTAATTTATTGCAGGACAGTTATGTAGAACCATAAAGGTCACTATGGCACATGATATGTCTCGTGATTTATGTATGAGGCTCTTAATGAACACATTCTATAAAAAAAATTAATATAACCACTAATCAAATAAGGAATACATTTATTACATGACAAAATTTAATCCACCCAACAAATCAACTTACATGCAAGTTTAAGAAATGAATAGATGGTTTGAAAAATAACTACTTATATTCAACATATGCATGTTCTGCCTAATATGAGTGGACTAACTTTTTTTAGTTAATGACATTATCACAAGAACATCATCTAGTAAAAGCTTGACTGATTGAACATACCTTATGTTTCAAGCAAAAGAAATTATTCTCATTCAAGTGAGATTCATGTTGAGGACTTATCTATTAAATCATTCTTTTCTTAAAAAATTCATTTTATTTATCAGTAATAAATATAACATTTGCAATACATATAGAGGTTGGGTATACTATAAAAAAACAATGAACAGCCACTTAAAACTCTACATTTGTTTATAATGCATCTAATAGTAGATTAAGGTAACTTTTAGGAATATCATTTTCATACTAAGACAACCTTGCTGGAAGGAAGAGATGTCATACAAACACCATTGTGGGTTCCACATGCCCACTAATTTAACGTATGACTAATTGTGTGCAGGTACTTCTAAAAATAAAATAGTGAATGATTTTCCAACACACATTTTTTCCTTTAAATTATATAAATATGATTCATTTTGATTCAATGTCCTTCCAATAGAGTTATATAATAATATAATTCTTTCCCATTAAAAAATTACTTGTAGATTTTCCTTCCCTATTTGATTTTAGGTCTTTGAACATAAGTCAATAATCAGTTTTTACCATCCATTTAATAGCTAGCTTTATGGTTAGAATCATTTTATTGGTGTGACATTCGCATTATGGTCCATCAACATAGTGCGCATGATCTTTATAGTATAGATTTGTATGATGATCATATGTACCATGATGATTTAGCATTTATCCACCCAATAAAAGCCACTATATGGATGGTCATGATCGAAATATAAGCACGATGGGATGAATGGAGTGGGATTCCATGGTAATTAAATAGTAGCAATCTCACATTTTAGTTATTTTTTTATCATTCATTTTTCAATGGATGTGTTGGTCAACTAGAGAATATGAGTTGACTAGAATGATTCATAGATAAGGAGCCAAGGATGCCATCTGGGTGGCCCCACTTAATGAACACCTTACATCTCACACATGTGTCGTGATGGCGTGTGGGTAATATAGGTTTCTCTCTCTTATGGATGTCTTATCATTAACATGTATGTGCACACCATATCCATGCTTCATCGTGGGTCTATGATGTGGCATGGTGACCATCGAGGCATACATTATTAGGAAATATCAAGTAAACATGCACACTTAGATAGATGATGGGTATTGCAAATAAAAAAATATTAACTTTTTAAAATTTTACAAGATCCAAGCCATACATTTATAAAAAGTTATTTATTCATGCTCCATAAAAAATATAAAACTCGATCACTCCTCAATTTGACACAACAAAAATATTGATCAAGTACCACCGTTTATCATTTGCCCAATGATCCATTCATCTGAATCAAATAAAGCCCATGAAAACTTCCTATTGCACCCTACCCAATGAAAGCTAAAGGGATACAAATTAAAATTCCACACACATGTGCCATTTTGGCAAATGTGCCGCAAAGCCAACCATCGATCTCACACGAGCAATTACTAAAGCATCTCTCTTACAAGAGAGGATGACTATATGATACACAATCCCCTTATCTTTATACAATACATATGAGTCTCCATTTCTGACAATTCCAACCAGATATCAATCAATCAAGACCATTCATCCCTTCTTTCCATTGTTTATAAATCACGAACTCCCAAAACTAAACGAGATCGTGAAGATAAAATAAAAAATATCAAGATATTTTAAATTGAATATAGACAGTGTAATTTTTCTTAACCATCCATCCATAGGTCCAAAAAATTAAATTTAAATTTACATAAAAATAAGAAAAAAGTGGTAAATAAAAACAATTGAACGGTCCAGATTACTAAATAGTTCCTAATCTTTAAAAAGGAAAACGCATGTGTACAATTAAAATATGTGAGTTACGTACCATATAATTCCATACATTTCCGAGAAAAAGAGAGAGAGAGAGAGGGGAGTGAGATGGTCCGTTTGATCGGGTCTGCCCGCCCCGCGGCCATGGGCTCAGGCACAAAGTAGGGAAAAAGATCTCTCTCTCTTTCTCTCTCCAAAGGAGAATCTCAAATGCATAAAGAGCTGGTAATCTCTCTCTCTCTCCCCCTTTTATTCTCTCCTCTCGCCAGCTCTCTCTCTCTCTCTCTCTCTCTCTCTCTCTCTTCCATGTATTCCGTAAGGATTAGGGTTATGGCTCCAAATCCCACTTGATTCTCTCTCTTCCCTCTCTCACTCTCTCAGCTCGAGAAGGGGAATTCTTCCAAACCTCCAGTGTTCCGTCTTTCTGAGCTGATTTTCATCTTTTTGGCGGGGAAATTAGGGCTCGTTGTGAGCTGATTTTTAATTTTATATTTTAAATTTGGCTCTGTCTATTTGTTTTTGAATTTCTTGAGCTGGTGGAGAGGTGTTTTGGATTTCATTAGGTGATGTGAATTGATTCTAATTTATCTTGTTCTGGGTCGACGACGGTGGGGTTGGTTTGGTGTTTTTCTAGGGTTGGTTTTGGGAGGACTTGGTTGGGGAATTAGGGTTTGGACGGTGAATTTCTGTTTGTTGAGGAGTCTGCAGCGGCGTTGGATTTGATTTTGTTCAGGTAATTTTTGCTATGATTTTGAGTTGTATTTTGAGGGATTGAGCTTGGATTTGAAGCTTTCACCGTTTGATAGTCGGTGATTATTTGGGATTTTTTTTTTTCGTAATTTTGTTGCGTGGGAACATATTGAAGTGAGGGTATGCAGAATGGTGTTTTTTTATTTGGCATGCATGTGGGGCACACCTGATTAAGGCCATTTGAATTGTGGTTACTGTCTGCATGGGTTTTGCTCTGGGAATCTCTCCCATTGGAATTTTTGCTTGATGGTGAGTGGATTCTCGTGGGCTAGTGGCGAAAGAAACTGCGCTTTTGCATGCCACTGATCGGACAGCCAAGATCCTCCAGTGGAGAATTTTGTGGTTGTTTGCCTCCCATCCATGCTGGGCCCACTGAAAATGAATCTTACCTGTGCTTGTGCTGTTGCTGGTTCTTGCAAAAAATGCAGTTTTGCTTGATCAAGCCCTATATTTTGCCTACTGTCTTTATCTGATTATTGTAGACTTGGTCTGTGATTTTGTTCAGGTAGTTGCGTAGAGTTTCCTCCATCGCTAGCTGATTTTTGGTTCTTGGGGAAGATTTGGGTTGTGGGTCTTTGAAATCTTCCCTTCTGTTTTTTCACGTGATTCTAGGTTTACAAGTACCAAGAGTTTCAGTTGATTATTCTCTTCTGGGTTTTGTAGATGATCATGGAGTCTTTTTCTGATATGCAGGTGAATCATTATATTTAGGGGTTTTGTAAGGGTTATTTTGATCAGGTGTCTTCTCAATTTGGTTTTGATGATCTGTGATTACTTCTTGAATTTCTGCAGCATACTTAACTGATAAACAGCTTGTACTGCATATTCTGGCTGATCTTTATCTGAGCTTCTCAATCCCGTCCGCAGTGTACAGTTTGTGTATCGAATGACCTCCAAAAACATGAGAAGGGGGGTCTCAACTCACCGTTGATCTGGGAAATTCATTGGGTGGATAAGTGGATTCTTTGCCACTCTCCAAAATCGCATTGCATGGACAATCCTACCTTTCTGATCAGTGAGCTCCTTCCTGTTCTGTGCTGATGACTGCAAATTTTCATTTTTGTCATCTATTTTTGTCATCATTAGGATGGGTTGTTTGATCAGTGAAAATTTCTGCTATGTCCCATTGATAGAGGTGCATTTCTAGATGAATGGTTAGGATCATGGAGTATTGGGCCATATGTCTGAGCTTTGTGCAGCATGCACGATAGTAAATCTTCTCTGTGTGGCTGATCGATTAGATTCTTCTGTTTTTATGTATATCCGGTGATTCTTATTGCAAATTTCGTTCGTGCAGATTGCGGATTGCAGATCTTTTTTATGTCTTAGGGTTCATGAGCAGAGCGATCCTATTTTTGGTTTTCTGTTGTTTTGGGTTGGGGAATTTGGGGACGTAGATATTTTGTTTTGTCTGCAATACATTTTTCTTTCCATTATTTTGTGTTCAGTAAGAAAATTTTAGTGGGAATCAAATGCCTGAACAGGTTAAAGGTCACCTTCCTGGAAAAAGGAGGGCATCCATATTAACACTACAGCATAAACATGTTCCACTCCCTGGAGAAATCCTTGGGAGTAATCAACTGAGATTTTGTTTCCATCTTATTTATTTTCAGAGAATCCTTTATGTTGGGATTCTTTTGATTAATCAACTGAGATTGGTGTGTGATCAGGTTTGAGCAGATGAGTCGTACAACGACAAATGAGAGTGACGACGGAATGCTTGCAAAGGACCAGGCTGATTCACCTTCAATGGATGAAAGCAGCTGTGGAGGAGGAATTGGGGGAGCGGGCGTTTTGAAGAAAGGGCCCTGGACATCTGCAGAAGATGCAATTTTGATGGACTACGTTAAAAAGCATGGGGAAGGGAATTGGAATGCTGTGCAGAAGCACTCAGGCTTGTCTCGTTGTGGCAAAAGCTGTCGTTTGCGATGGGCGAATCATCTAAGGCCAATCTGAAGAAGGGCGCTTTCACGGCAGATGAAGAACGGATGATCATCGAGCTCCATGCCAAAATGGGAAACAAATGGGCTCGAATGGCTGCACATGTAAGTGTACATTTCGTTTTCATTTTATGTGAATCTGTGCAAATATTCTTTTAGTTATATCCTCCACCTTGCAATTTTCCCACTAATGTAATTTAGGCAGCAGACATGATGGTAAGCCAACCATGGAAATTTGAGATGCCAGTATATTCATGCAGTTATTTATAAGACTAGAAATTATATTGTTGCGTGTGTATGCTACATTGCTACATAAAAGTGAGCATAAGTAAAATTGGTGAACAATATGATACGTTCCTGGGCACAAATCAGTGAGGCCATTGTGCCTCTCCTGGAATCTGATGTCGTGCCAGATTGCGTCAAGGAACAATTTGACGAATACTATGATGCCTAGGATGGGTGATGTATCCAGGATCCCAATTGCAATGATCTGCCAACTAGGATTAGATTGGTGGGCCCCACGGGTTGTCTGTTCAGATTGTGGACTACACACGTGATCACTGTTCTTCTGTACACATGCGTGGACTAGCATACCTAGCTAGTTTTTTTAGTTTCGAGTTTACTAGAAGTTTCTTTTTTAATTAGGAAATCTGTTTATCAAGCTAATGACAATTGACATGATAGGTAGATTGGGAAGCTTATTGAAGAAAGGCCTATGTGCATTGGGCCATATAAATGGAACTAGACATGGTTGCTTTTTTTTTTTTTTTGAAAGCTGAACTAGGCGCGGCTTTTTTTTTTATAACTATTTTTAAAAATGATTAATGACTTTTTGCTTTTAACCTATGATGGTGGAAGATTGTGGGGCGTGATATTCCCAAAACTAGTGGTGTGATGCGCTAGTTCTATCCTTTCTTGTGGTGTGGTACAAGGTGTTCCATAATGGTAACGGCAGCTGTAAAGGCCACTGCTGTTACTGTTACGGCTCCCATAATGGCCGTTACGATTTTTTTATTTTTTATTTTTTTGAAAAATCCTGCTTCGGGACCATTACGGGGTCCGTTACGGGGCAGTTTTTTCTGTAACAGCTGTTTCGGCCCATAATGCGTAACGGTTATGACCATTACTGTTTTGACTTTTTGTATACCTTGGTGTGGTGCCCTAGAAACTGTTGAGATCTCATTCAACAGCCTTCTCCTTACCTTTTTCCCCTTCGGTGAATGTGTGCAACTGAGTGGTGGTCTTGGAAGTGATTTTCATCTGCAAATATGGTATGTGTTGTTTTTGTTAGTTTTGTTTCTGCTTGATCCTGTGTTGTTTTTGTTATCAGAGCCTTGGTAGATGGTATGGTGTCTTTTTTTGTCAGTTTTGGTATATAGCACATTCCCAATCGCTTGGAAGCTTGTTTTCTCTTTGGGTTTAATAGTTTCCTTTTTTGTTATTGCTCTGCATAAGCTTAGCTGGTTTCAAGGTATTCAATAACGGTAACTGCAATGGCCAGCCTTATGGCATTATGATACAGGCCATAAACAGGTGTTACAGCCCCGTATTGTATAATGGATCCCATTGTTACCGTTACATAATGGTTGTTACGTGCCTGCTACCCCCCCCTACGTGGGTCATAACCTTGTCTCGCGTAATGGGTCCCATAGGTACCGTTACATAATGGTTGTTACAGGTCCATTATGAACCTCATTATTATTATTATTATTATTATTATTATTATTATTATATTTTGCAGAATGGGCATTACAGCCCTATATTGCGTAATGGGTCCCACCGTTACTGTTACATAACTGTTTTTGAATACCATAGCTGGTTTCATCTGCCTCTGTATCTGGTATCAATAGACAAAATCTGCAAGAAAACTGTTTTCTGCAAAACTGCTAAGAAAAATCAATTGGTCAAATCTAATTTACTGTTTGCCTCATCAATAGAAGTCCACAATCTTGTTTTTGTTGCAAAACTGTTTTGCAATCATTTGTTGACCTGATTTATCTTTCTTGCTGCAAATATGCAGTTTAAAGTTAATCAGTCAGACCCAATTGTTGTTGCCTGCTTCAAGTCACTGAAATTGAACAAAATAACTCCAGATTTGTTCTGCTGCAAGTTATTACGATTGGCCAGTTTGTCTCTGCATAAAACCCAGTTTCTGCAGACCAAGTGTTAAATTTATAGGTTTTGGGTAGTTTGGGATGATTCTACTGTTGGTTAAATAAGAAAGCCTGAATTTCAAACAGTAGTGGAAATAATCAGGACCGCAAGCTAAAACTGCATTGATATAGTTTAGCAATCTTATTTTCTTATCTTTCTTTCTTTTTCTTTTCTTTTTCTTTGATGGATAAACAAAAATTTATTGAAAAGGAGAAAACCTGGGAGAGGATCCAGTGCCCTGGAACCCAAGGCAAAAAAGGAACCAAATTGACTAAGTTACCACTGCTCCGAGGATCCAGAGCATCAACCCTGCTATGAATTGCCTCCATTGATAACCTATTTAAGTAGGAGTAAGACACTGCATCAACCTCCATACTACTCGGAGAATCCCTACAAACAGAAAGCCTTGGCCCTAAGAGGGCAGCTGCATCGTGGATGTAGCAGACCCTAGTGGGGTTCCCAACCATTGCGGAATTGGCAGCCTTCTTCTGGATGAAGCAGGCAGAGTGTTAGTTGCTTTATCTGTTCCAGTCAAAGTTGAATCTAGGAGTAGTGCCATTGTGCTTGCAGTTAGAGAGGCTCTCTGCATCGTTTTCAATCAATTTTCCCAGTCCCCCATTTCAATGGAGGTGGCTGACAAACATGATTGTTGTTGGACTAAGGGTACTGTGGCCTATCCAAGTATCCATGGAATCTGTATTGTGTTTTCAAAGAGATTAGATCTTTGGCTGGGGTAGTAAATATTTTATTTACTTTGTCAATCAGCAAGTGATGCAACTACGGGATGGAAAGTGTATGCTAGGAGAAAGTGTCACCCACAGATCTAGAGATCTAAAGAAATCTCACAAATCTTGACAGCTAACAACTTCGATTTTTTAATCAAATCAACCCTTACCTCTAACCAAGTTATTATATGGGCAATATTGGTCTCATTTGCTAGGCCTTGGAATATGCACACCAGACCCATTTTATTTTCTCATTTGGATTAGTAGTTTGAGTTTACGAGTGTTTTAGTGTTAATTTTGTTGGTAGGGGTATTTATATAATATAAGGGAATAGTGATGCGAAAATCAGTGGTGCACCCTTTAGAGTGTACCAGAGGAGGCGACGTCACTGATTGAGTGTTGGAGCAGACGAGCTGATGTGGATGGACGCCAGGCCCATTGGGCCCATTTTCTGACGCGTTACGAGTACGCGAGCTGTAAGCGCGCAGGACATCATGACCGCTGGACAATGGAGCGGATTTACTTTTAGGCGCTTTCTGTTTATTTCCTTGTTTCTAAACGTTTTAGTGTCGTTATTTAATTTATGCGTTTTTATGTTTTTTTTTTTGTTTTCAGGCACTTTATTGCACTTTTTATTTTCGTAGCTTATATATACTGTGAGAAACCCTATTTCGAAATTATTGAATGAATAGAAAATTCGTGTGCTTCTTCCTCTTTGTTCGAGAGATTAGGGGTTCAGGCGCTTTTCTGTTTATTTCATTGTTTCTAAGCGTTTTAGTGTCGTTATTTAATTTATGCGTTTTTATGTTATTTTTTTTTGTTTTCAGGCACTTTAGTGCACTTTTTATTTTCGTAGCTTATATATACTGTGAGAAACTTTATTTCGAAATTATTGAATGAATAGAAAATTCATGTGCTTCTTCCTCTTTGTTCGAGAGATTAGGGGTTCAGGATTGACCCTCGGGTGTTGAGGATTCCACCCCCGGAGTTCTCGTTTTCTCTTCTCTATTTATTCAAGGTGCGAGGAAAGGTAAGATTCTTTTGATTCATAATTCGTGCTTCATGAAAAACCTATTGTTCTTCGGCATCCTTCATCCTTTTCTGAATCTCTCCCCCCCCCCCCCCCCAGTATGATCGAAAAAGAGGGATGCCTAGCCATGAGAACCGGATCCAAACTTGACTGTAGACTGGTCTATGCTAGATCTAGGATATCCTCATACCCCTAGAACCTCCCTATTTTACGATTTTATGTGGTTTTATGCTAAGGGCATGATTCGGACAGACGGATCTCATCTCTATGTTGAGATTTGTTAGTTTCCTTGATTGAAAGTAGCTTTGATGGAAAGTAGTTAGTTTTATAATTTTATTATTTGAATATCTTCCAACTGAATATACATGCATCTAGGGTTAGGTCATTGCATGCCCCTGCATCAAATAGGTTATCTCATGGGGCATGGGATATGTTTGCCTATAAATACTTGCTAATTGCTATATGTTAAACTTTAGGGCGGCTTGTTTTTCTTCTCAATAAGAGTTTTCATACAAGAATTATAGAGTTTTAAATCTGCATATGCATGAGTGTGTAATATCTCAGCATGAGAAAAGGTGTCTAATATCTCTTTTAATCTTCGGTTGAGTCATATCCTAGAGTCTCTACTATTTCCGGTTGTTCCTACTTCTATCTTTTATTTGTTTCTATCCTCAAGGAAGAAAAAAGTTCTGTTTGTTTCTTTGCGTAATCGCTGCCATACGAATTCTTGTTCTTGTTTGAATATGCTTATGCTCATACTTGATTCCGCAAGTTTTATTTGATTCTATTCTTGATGAGGACATCCGAGCACCATGCCAAAGGAGGAGGGCCAAGCTAGTCTCCTTATGGCTAGACGACCATTACATGGGGCCCACTTGACCCAATTCATATTCCTAGCCACGTTTAAGACCCCACGTGCATGTTTGTACATCTTTGAGGACCCCCCACTGGGAAGATGTGTGTCGGTTGCATATAAGAGCTTGAAATACACATCGGACCGTTGGATTGAGTGGACATGATGATCGGACCATTGGATCATCGTCATTGGACATCTTGATCATGGACCCCCATGAGCCACAAAATAGTTTAGTTGTTTAGTTTGTTTATGTGTTTCATTATTTTTGGTGTGGTTCATGTTTGTGTTGCAATTAGGGAATTAGGAATAACTTCTAATTCATTAAGCGTGTTTATGTTGAGAATCTTATCTGAGAGAACCTTTTTGTAAAAGGTGTTTTCCGAGACTATACAAGGTTGGACGTCCCCACCCTAGCCATTATGCATGTTATGAATGAAAAAGATTTCTCTCCTTTTGCTTCAAGATTGAGCAAAATTTCATCCTGTGATTGGATTGGTGGAACGAAGTCATGGGAAGCGATTCCCTAGTTATTTTTTCTATTTTTCTCGCTTTTCATCAAGGTATTATCTTCCTTCATCTCTTCTTTTCCCTTTCTCTACTTTCCCCAATCTCTCTCTTCTCTAATTTTTCTTTTGTCTCCCTAGAACCCACATTCAATCAAACATTAACCCATCCAAATCTCTTCCCGACCAAACCTAAGCCCTAAAATTCCCAAATTCTAAAATCCCCAATTTTTCCAAACCTAATTTTCAAATCCTAATTCTCCACCCTATGATTATCAAAACCCTAGATATCCAATCTCCAAAATATGAAAAAATCCCTTGGCCAAATCATAAATCTCTAATTCCCATATCCCAAAAGCCATATTCCCAATTCTAAAAACCCTAAATCCTAAATCCCTTAAACCAAAATTTAAAATCCTAACCCGAAACCTCCCAAAACCTCAACCCTAATGTTTCAAATCCTAATTCCTCTAAGCCTAGATACCCCAAACCCTTATCCCATGTTCTCTAGCCTTTAAAACAACCTAACACGTCAAAGCTCTTACAAGACACATGATTTCCATTGAATTCAGATTTAACCCTGTGCTAGGATGGGGATTCTATTGTTGAAACAAAAAAAAGGGTTTTTATGTTATTTTCTATCTTTCTAGGCATTAAAGTGTAAAAGGCAAATAAGCCTTATTATAATAAAATATGGAGGATTAGGTTTCTAACCCTAATCTCTCTTCTTCTCTCTCTCTCTCTCTCTCTCTCTCTCTCTCTCTTTCTCTCTCTAATATCGGTCAACATGGTATCAGAGATAAGGTGGTCCTTGCTTCCCTAGATCACGTGGACCCCACCGTAGGTGCCTTTTCTCTCAGCCGCACCACTGTCGAACCTGTCGGAGGTTGTCTTCTCACAGCCGCACCTATAGTAGGCTGCTAAATCACATAAGGGCGTCGATCTGTGATCCGACGCCAGCAGGGCCACCGGACCTGAGATTCGACGCCGGCAGAGCGGTCGGAACCCAGATCCGACGCCACCAGGGGCGCCGGAAGCGAGATCCGACGCCGGCAGGGCTGTCGGAACCCAACTTCGACTCCACCAGGGGCGCCGGAACCTAGATCCGACCCCCCCATAGCCGTCGGCCGGCACACCTGACGTCGGCAGGGCCGCCGGAAGCAAGATCCGACCCCCCCAGGGCCGTCGGACTGGACACCTGACGCCGGCAGGGCTGCCGGAAGCGAGATCCGACCCCCCCAGGGCCGTCGGACTGCCTACTTGACGCCGGAAAGGGCCACCGGAAGCAGTCGGCGTAAAGATCTGACATCTGTATGGGCACTGGACCGATAATCTGATGTCAGAGCTGATTTTCATGGGTCTCCAGATGTTTTTTTTGCATGTATTGAAGCTATTCGGGATGATTGAAGCCTCTTCGGACACCTGGTATTGAGATTTTTTCTTCATTTTTTGCAACTATGGACTCTAAATCATCTGAGGGCCCACTCTCCATTACTTCTACCAAGTTCAATGGGAAAAAATTTCTGTTGTGGTCCCGCGCAGTCCGAATGTATGTTGTTGGGAAAGAAAAATTCGGATATCTGACAGGTGCCAACAAGAAACCTACAGATCCCACAAAAGTTGATGCATGGGAGTCTGCAAATGCTATTGTTATGGGCTGGTTATTAAATTCTATGGAACAGCATGTTGCATCTGCTTATTTCTTCTATGAAAGTGCCGCAGCCTTGTGGACTGCACTCCAAAAATCATACGGGACGACCTCAAATGAACCTCGCATTTTTCAGTTGACGACAGAACTCTACTCACTAGCTCAAAATAATATGCCAGTCACTGAGTACTTTGGAGCCTTACAGAGTAGATGGGAAGAGTTGGGTTATTTGCAGCCTTTAAGTGAACTACCGGATAGTAGCAGTGCCGAAATAGTACGCAAACGTGAAGACAAAGCCAAAACTTACAAGTTTATCACTGGACTAAATTCAGACTATGAGTCCCTTCGTACCCAGCTGGTTGCTACGATCCCATTTCCATCGCTTGAGACAGTTTACTCTATTGTTCATACCGAGGAGAGTCGTCGTCAAGTGATGACCACGCCTGCTACTTTGTCATCTCCTACACAAGAGCGAGCAGCTTTTATATCTTCCACTACTTCACCTAATGGAAGGGGTGGCCGTTTTGATTCACGTGGTAGTTTCTCAGTTCGTGGTCGAGGTCGTGGACGTGGTGGTTCACGTTACTTCTGTACTCACTGCAACCGGTCGGGGCATTCAGTGGAACGATGCTTCAAAATACATGGCTATCCCCACAGCACATGCTGCCACTACAGATGTTGAGGAACAACCTATGGATAATGTCAGAATTCCTAATACTTCTCCCTCTGAGTCTACATTGATGACCAGAGCAGAAGTTATGGAACTACTGAGATCGCTGCAGCTTTCTACATCCACTACGCCTTCCTCCGATCTACAGCCCTCATCCATTTCCTTCGTTGCAACCACAGGTACTGCCCTGCATGCTTCCTCAGCCCCATCCACTTGGATCATCGATTCTGGGGCTTCTGACCAGATGACTGGTATGCGTCATTTCCTTACATCTTCTACTGTTACATCCTGTTCTTAGTCTGTTCGTCTTGTTGATGGTAGCACCACTCCTGTACAATCTATTGGTTCTGTTCGTGTATCCTCTTTTCTTATTCTCCCAAATGTCCTATACATTCCAAAATTTCATGCGAATTTAATTTCTGTTAGTAGTCTCACTCGTGCTTTGAATTGCAGTATAACTTTTTCTCCCAAATCTTGTATGTTTCAGAACTTGAGTACGAGGAGGATTATTGGTACGGGATTTAAACGAGATGGTCTCTACTTTCTAAAACAAGGGGAGTTATTGACGGCATTCACTAATAGTAGTAGTGGCTCTTGTCTTTCTGTCGATACTACTACTCCAATTACTGCTTCAAATAATGAGTCTGTAACCTTGTGGCATGCTCGATTGGGCCATGTTCCAAGTCGTGTCTTGAACTCGATTATTTCAAATTTAAATAAAAGTGATAATATTACTGGTTGTGAACTGTGTCAAGTTAGCAAACACATTCGTAATTCATTCCTTGTGGTTGAACATAGAAGTACCAAAGCATTTGAACTTGTCCATTCTGATATATGAGGACCTAGTCCCGTAGCCTCGTTTGATGGGTTCAAATACTTTGTTACTTTCATTGATGATTTCTCACGAGTGACATGGGTATATCTTATGCGTCGACGAGATGAATTATTCTCATTGTTTCAAACTTTTCACAAGCTGGTGACAAATCAATATGGTTGTTCCATTCAGACCTTGCGGTCTGACAATGGAGGGGAGTATTCATCCAAGTCCTTTACAAACTATTTCCAGGATAATGGCATTATTCATCAATTTTCTTGCGTGTATACTCCTCAACAAAATGGGGTTTCCGAGCGAAAGAATCGCCATTTATTAGAAGTTACACATTCTCTATTACTAGGGATGAATGTTCCCAAGTCATATTGGTCAGCCGCAGTTCTAACGGCCTGTTTTTTGATAAATCGGTTTCCTACCCGTGTTCTTCAAGGGAAAATCCCAATGCATATCCTGATTCCATCCTCACCATTATTCCATATTCCCCCCCCCCCCCCCCCCCCCCCCCCACCCCGTGTGTTTGGGTGTGTTTGTTTTGTCCATAACTCCAGTCCTTCCAGAGACAAACTTGATTGCAGAGTAATTAAATGTATCTTCATTGGATACTCTATGCAACATAAGGGGTATAGGTGCTATGATCCCACATGCAGGAAACTCTATGTTTCCATGAATGTCACCTTTCTTGAGAATCGTGCTTTCTACAGTGCTAATGTCGAACTTGGCTCCTCACCCACTCTTCCATTACCTGCATTGGTCACTTCGCCGGCTACTAGTGAACTGAAGAAACTCATTACCTATATTCGTCAGCGGGTAAGACCAACTCAAGTTCAATCCGTGGCAATGGATCAGACTCTAACCTCAGGTACCTCTTCCTCTCCTGTTGCAACTCGCACTCGTAGTCATCATCCAGTTTTGCATCCTATATCCAATTTTTTGTGTTATGAGTCTCTGTCACCATCCTATTGTTCATTCTTAGCAGCTATATCCTCTCATACTATTCCCAGATCTGTTCATGCTGCTTTGGCAGTACCTGCTTGGAAACAAGCTATGGAAGCTGAGATGGAGGCTCTACACAAAAGTGGTACATGGGATGTTATCTCTTTACCTCCTGGAAAGAAGACAGTTGGTTGTAAATGGGTCTTCTCCATCAAATACCGTGCAGATGGTACTGTCGAAAGATACAAAGCTCGATTGGTGGCTAAGGGCTACACTCAACTTTTTGGAGTTGATTATACTGAGACTTTTTCTCCTGTGGCAAAACTTAATTCTGTTCGTCTCATCCTTTCTCTAGCGGCTAACCTGGATTGGCCTCTGTTCCAATTGGATGTCAAGAATGCTTTTCTAAATGGTGATCTGACTGAGGAGGTGTACATGGACCTTCCCCCTGGTTTTCAGCTTAAGGGGGAGTCAGGAAAGGTGTGTAAGCTGAAAAAGGCCTTGTATGGTTTAAAACAGTCTCCCATAGCTTGGTTTGCAAAATTTAGTTCTGCAGTTCTCTCCTTTGGGTTCAAGCGTTGCCAAACAGATCATACAGTGTTCATTCATTCACGCCCAGAGGGAAGAACTATTTTGTTGGTGTATGTGGACAACATTGTCCTTACTGGTGACGATTTGCAATTCATCCAACAAACCAAACATCGACTAAGCAAGGAGTTTGAAATGAAGGACTTGGGTTGTCTGCGATATTTTCTGGGAATTGAAGTGGCCCGCTCATCAAAGGCATCTTCATTTCTCAGAGAAAATATACCCTTGATCTTCTCAAGGAGACAGGAAAGTTAGGTTCACGACCAGCGCCTTCCCCCATGGAGCAGAAGCACTCATTGCATGCAAACATAGGTGATAAGCTTGAAGATACTGGCATGTATCAAAGACTGGTTGGGAAATTGATCTATTTGACAATTACAAGGCCAGATATTACTCAAGCAGTGAGTATTGTGAGTCGATACATGCATTCTCCTAGAAAGCCTCACTTGGAGGCTGTCCATCATATCCTAAGATACTTGAAGACGTGTCCAGGTCGAGGAATTTTGTACAAGAATCATGGGCATGTGAATATATGTGGCTTCTCAGATGCGGATTGGGCAGGTTGCTCTACAGATAGAAAATCTACGTCTGGGTATTGTACTTTTGTGGGAGGAAACCTGGTGACTTGGAGAAGTAAGAAACAACAAGTTGTCTCCAGGTCAAGTGCAGAGGCAGAGTACAGAGCTATTGCTCATGGGACTTGCAAGCTACTTTGGTTAAAGTCCATCATGAAAGAGTTAGGTTTATTCTCTGACTCAACCATTCCTCTCTATTGTGACAACCAAGCTGCCATTCATATCGCTTTGAACTCGGTCCTTCATGAGAGGACTAAACATATTGAGGTTGATGTCCATTTCGTTCGAGAGAAGATTGCTTCAGGAGAACTTTCCACACCCTTTGTTCGCTCTTCAGATCAGTTGGCAGATATATTTACAAATGCTCTAAATTCCACTACTTTTCGTGAGATTTGTGGCAAGTTGGGTATGATAGATATTCATGCACCAACTTGAGGTGGAGTGTTGAAACAAAAAAAGGGTTTTTATGTTATTTTCTATCTTTCTAGGCAGTAAAGTGTAAAAGGCAAATAAGCCTTATTATAATAAAAACATGGAGGATTAGGTTTCTAACCCTAATCTCTCTTCTTCTCTCTCAAATATCGGTCAACACTAACATTAAGAATGTAGGTCTAGCTAGTACCAGTTCAAAGGGAAGTGAGAAAGTGCAGTGTTACAACTGCCAAGGATATGGGCATTTCACAAATCAATGTCCTACAAAAGAGCAAAATAAGGCCCTCGTCATTGGCGATTTGGATAAAGATGTAGCTGATTAGGGCGATTGTGAAGAAGAAAAATATCAGCCTGAAATTGGTGCTAGTGATGAAGAAGACGGAGTTGAGACTGCACCACTTGATGTTGTTAGACATGCCTTAGGCTAGACTATAGAAAGTGATGATTGGCGCAACTGGAAGAGGTTGGATCCCTAGGGGAGGAGAGGACTTTGAAAAAAGGACCTCACCAAGAAGGCTCCAGACTTCCCAAGAGCCCAAATGATGGAGTCAGCAACATCTGGGTGTAAAACGAGCACCTGCACACGAGAAAGAAGCCCTAATAACCTCTTCAAACTCCTCATCTTTTAGGTTTCTCCGAAAGGGAGGAGTCCAAACTCTGACTTGACTAGAGTAGTAATGACATTCTGAAACCAGGATATGTGTATTGAGGCACAATCTGGGTAGAGCTGGGAAGGAGACAATAAGAGGAGTTATCCCACACCAAGGGTCAGTCCAAAACCTATTTCTTTCTCCATTTCCCACCTAGAAAGAAATATTTCTGAAAACCAACACGTCCACCTCATCAATTTCCTTACGAAGGTAAGAAGATCTATAAAAGAGGAGATGATTTCTTAGTCCACCAACCTCCCAGCTCTATGCCTTATTTGGCCGAGATTACTGATTTCAATAGACAGTCTTCCTCAAAGAGAATGCTAGGAGAGTAGAATTAACAACATTCAAACCTTTGATACCTGCCCCGCCCTCACAGATTGAATGTTACAACCGTCCGTTGTTTACGACTTAAGAGCCACAAATCACATGGTTAGAATCATCAAATCAAAGTGCTACTTTAGAATCATCAGAAATACAAAGTGGGATCTATCCACTAGATGTTTCAAGATGATGGTTGGACCTGTTTTGTTTCTGCAGTCAATCTTGACTGTCCATTTTCAAGTTATTGATTAGAAGCTTAGGATCACCTGATTGCCATGATTTTATTTGCACCATGGCTTGCTCCTAGTTGCATGAAATGAATGGTTCGGACTGACAATAGGTCACCCTGTTTGCCATTTAAAAGGGGTTTGGGGGAACATTGCTAACATCCCCATGAAGGCGGGGAAGTTTGGGGACATTAGCAAAACCCTTAAAATTTTAAAAATACATCCATAACTTATTCTTATGACCCCTTCAGTACTGGCAATACACTTTCATGGACTTTGAGGTCATGGGTTCAAGCACCCATTGCGGCGTGAGTGCACGGGCATGTGTGAGTGCGTGTGGAAAAAAAAAAAAAAACATAGTACTGGTTTAAGAAATGAATGCGAGAAGCAATCATGAAACATGTCATTTTATGGCTTCTATTATAGCACTTACCCAAATGTGTGAACTTGATTTGAGAAACTAGGAGCAAGATAAGTAGCTATTTTTATGGATCTTGTTAACCATGGATACGAACCAGTGGATGATGGTGTGGATCACAGACCTGACCACTAACTTAAGCCAATCATGACTAGTCTCATTTTTCTTTACTAAGACTGGTCTCATGGTACAATTTCCCATGTACTTCATATTTTTTATTCAAACAATATTATATTGCAAAAATATCTACACTTACAGTATAACGTATTTAATGATATTAGGTTTGCTAAGCACATAAATGTGAAGCCCTGCCTATCCACACTCAGTGGCAGGTGCCAATATGGCACGTGTGCATGATCCGGGCTTTCGATCAGTGGGCGGCACTGGTCAGATATTCTGGTTTGAAAATCAGGTCATTTCACTCCCTCATGTGGGCCATTCTGATCGGATACTCTTCTCTCAAAAATCAGGCCACTTTTTCTCCTCGGTGGGCCATGGTGTACAAAACAAATGATGGCTATTTTGATAGCAATCCATTTGTTTTGTACAATGGCCCTCCTGTCGGAAAGCTTGGATCTCACACACCTGTTCTGTGTTGACATGTGTGGGCGGAGCTCCACACACGTGTAGGCTCTAAGCAAGCTTCTTAAAAAAATCAAAATACATAGGCATGATGCATAGAAAACAACGAAAAAGAAACCTCAGTTGACCTGACTTGCCTCTAGCACTCATGTATGATACTTTAAATTATAAATGGAGCATCCTCGACCAGGTAGCTTCTCTTCATTGCTTTGCTCTGTCTTTCTTGTTATGTTTTAGAACCTTTATTGACTTTTCTGAGACATTTCCTCTTCAAATCATTTCAGTTGCCCGGACGCACTGATAATGAAATAAAGAACTACTGGAACACTCGCATCAAGAGAAGGCAACGTGCTGGTTTACCACTTTACCCTGCGGATGTGTGTTTGCAGGCACTGAATGAGGGTCAACCTAATCAGAACATTGGCGAATTTGGGGCTGGCGATACACGGCATCATGACCTATTGCAGGCAAACAGTTATGAAATTCCCGACGTCATCTTCGATAACCTGAAAGCCAATCAAGGTGCTTTATCCTATGCACCGGCTTTTCCCTCTATTCCCATTAGTAGCATGCTGAATCAGGGGTTGGGACCATCTCAGAACTACAGCTTAGCGCCTCCAATGCATCGTCTCAAGCGTCTCCGAGAATCTGAGACCTTGTTTCCTGGTTTTCCGGGGGGTGTCACCAACCCATTCCAAAACGACACCTGTGAGAAGGTCCAGTCACCCTTTGGTCTGGGCATTCCCTATGATCCTGATCCTGACATCAAGAACCCGTCCCCCTTTGGGGGTGTTATTACCGGCAGCCATGCCCTTTTAAATGGCAATTTTTCTGCTTCCAAGCCTCTTCCTGAGGCAGTGAAGCAGGAGCTCCCTTCACTCCAATATCCAGAAACTGATCTGGGCGGCTGGGGCACATCTCCCCCTCCACCATCAATTGATGCTGTTGATGCTTATTTCCAGTCTCCTCCGCTGACTGTGCATGTGCAATCTGACTGTGTTTCGCCTCGGAACAGTGGTCTTTTAGAGGCACTAATACATGAATCGCAAGCACTGAGCAGCGCAAAGAATCAATCATCTGAGAAGAGTCTGAATTCACCGGCAGCGACCCCCACTGACATAATGGATGGGTCGTTGCTGAACGAATGTGAGACGGAATGGGAAGGCTACACTGATCCAATTTCTCCCTTGGGCCATTCTGCCATATCAGTCTTCAGCGAGTGCACACCTATCAGCTGCAGCTCGTTGGATGAGTCGCCACCTGTTAAAGCACTGCCCAGTAAGCACATTTCTTTTTCTTTAAATTTTGATGTTAATTGACAATTGTTGCTAGTTATGATGTGCACTTCATAGAGGTTTTATGAAGTGTGGCCCCTGCCATAATATGAAAATATGTTTGGCAATGAGACGCTGTTGTTCTGGTGGGCCACTGCATGGATGGGCCACAGCCAAAACAAAAGTGAAATTGCAGCGATTGGACAATCCTGACCACTGTTGTGAGTTAGACCAGTTGAATGTGCGTTGTCGCTAATTTTTTTTCTCAACTTCCAAGTTAGCTATACATTTTGAAGACCACTGATCAGATGGCTGCCATAATTTGATTTTCTTTGTTTTTGGGTTATGGACCATCTGCTTGATGGTCCTTTAAATTAACAACCCTGATCACAGTATACAAGTGCCCCATGTATGGAAGGATGCTTTGATGTGCACCTCATGGGATTTTGAAAACATATCCTGATAAGCACTCCTCAAGTTAAAACCAGACAGTTCATCGATGGTTTCTGCAGGTCCTGAGATCAAGATTGAAAAAGTTGAACATGTCTCTGCCCCAGGTGGGGGAGGAGACAAGGAGAGCTTCCCTCGGTTGGACTTCACCAGGCCTGATGCACTACTCAGTGGGGACTGGTTCGAACAAAGCTCCGAATGCGCAAATCACCTGGCGGCCCTTCTGAATGAAGACTTCTGCGGAGATTACAAGCACATGGCCACCGGACCTTCTACACTGAGTCAGGGATGGGGACTCGGCTCATGTCCATGGAATAACATGCCTGCTGTATGTCAAATGTCTGAGTTTCCATGAGGATCCCTGCTGTTCCCCCTCTTGACAAAAGTGGTCTGCAAGACGGGATCCATGGGTTAGTGTATCGTTAGGATTCTGTGTAGCCCAGTCGTGCTTCTCCAGAACAAGCATACATGGAAAGGCATTGGATAGAGAGGTACTTTTGCTGCAGAACTTATGCTTTTGTTATCGTTTGTAGAATAACTATGCACTGTTTGGTTTCTGAACATCACTATTCAACGGCCTTCAATTATTTGATAGATTCCATTACATAATCTTACCTATAATCATTTACTTGTGCTTGGTTCGCCTTTCTGAGAGAGAATGTTCCCGATTCCATGGTTGTGTCCTTGTGGGGGCTGGCAGGTTTTTGATATGGTTTTGGTCGAGGTGTGCTATGCAATGCTTGGCCCAAATTTCTTATTGCCTGCCCTTTTGTCCTGGCATGTGGGGCCAGTCTTTCATCTGGCAAATAGGCTTGATATCTCTGGAACAATAGCATGGAGGAGATCACCATTGCACACAGATGGTGGGTTATTTTTTTTTTTTACCTGCATAGCTGAGGGCCGATTGTTTAGATGACTGCAAGTGTCTGATGGGGGAATATTGTATTGGATTGTCCGTCCATCATGGGTCCTGCTGGTTGAGCACTATGGATTGTGGAAAGATGGGTGTTTACCTGTAGGAATGCCGGCCTGTGTGAGATAGTCGGTTGTTTGAGAAGGATAAGGATCATCGTATATATCCTTATGGATCTATGGGTGTATCAGGTGAGCTTGCTGTGCTTTGACAAAACAACAGCAACACTGGATGGGAAATCCATCACTGTAGAACAACTGCCTGCCACTCCTTCAGCTTTGTTAAAGCATGGCAAACCCACCAAAACCAACTTTTATTTATTTCAACAAAGCTCATCTTCTTTTCCCAAGGATGCGTCTAGATTTTTCATTGAAATGGTATTACATGGGCGTGTGGTTGTTGTCTTGATGGTTTTCACATCCTAGTCGATTGAAGGGGAGATGAAATTTCTGTTTGGTCTTGATGCTTTATATAGTTCATTATCTGCACTTCAAAATGATTGAAATGTGTTGGATGTTGGAAGAGGGTTCGATTTTGTGTCTTATTTTTGTTTCTGTCTTATTATTATTATTATTTGTATGATTTTAATTGGAATTCCCATCAATTGATTTCTAGATAAACAAAGGGGTCGTTTGGGCCGGTTAGGAAATGGAGGAAGCTCTGTTTAAGACATGGATATCCACGTCTATATGATTTTTATTGGAATCCATGCAGATTGATTTTTAGACAATGAATCATTTAGATGCTTGTGAAATCTTAGTTATGTAAACTCTTTGCATAGGTAAACTGTTCATTCTGTTGTGTTTGGCTAACTTGTGTAGTGTTGACAGGTAAGGGTATGTTTGGTTGCACCAAATATCATGAGATTTTGCGCCAAATTGAACTAATGAATCATGAAATGTTGTGATATTTGGTGCAACCAAACGCACCCAAGCAGTCATCTTTGTTTGGGTACTGGTTAGTGCCATTGTAAATTTGAAGAAAGAAATGACCATTAGGGTATAAAAGAAGTTCTGTATAAACTGAAACCCAATTTTTTTGGATGTAAGCATTTGAGGGGGTTTCTATGAAAACGCTCTACACCATTTTTCTCCCATCCAAACACATTGTGTAAGGTGTTTATGTGAAGTGTTTACCACTTGGGGATTTCACAGGCATCATTTTGGCAGGTCAGAAATTCCACATAAGATATGGATGCCTATGTCGGGAGGAGCCATGGAGCCATCCCTTGAGAAAGAGATCTCTGCTGGACGGTAGATGTCCATAAAATTGGTATTTGGTTGTGTCATCTGGTTCGCCAGCCGTACCTTGAGAAAGAGGTCTCTGCTGGACGGTATATGTCCATGAAATTAGTATGTTGTCATATCATCTGGTTCATGGAAATGTAGGACCAAGGCTTCTATGAAAGATGCCTTCGACCCCATGCCCCTACTTCAACCAGACTACATGGAATCCATATGGATCTATGTTTGGACAATCTAAATTTATGATTTTATTTGAATTCTTGTTAGTTGGTGGGGTGGCTAACATTGTGATGTGACTAACAGGGGTGGGTGTGTGTACTAACAATGGGGTGTCTGAAGTAACAAAAAAAAAGAAAAAAAGAAGAATACATGAATACCATGTCGGGGGGAACTTCCAGTGTTTGGATGTGGTTGTCTCTTGAGATAAAGTGTCCAAAAATTGAATTTTTGGTGTCCATGTGATAGGCTGGAATGAAGAATAAAAACTTTGAAAAAGAAAAAAAGAAAAATCTATACCATTTTCCTATTACAACTTTAGTCCAACTGCAACTAAAAGTATTGTTAAACGGCAGCTTTCCAAGTTTTTCAGATTGATAGTAGGAGAACCTCGGAGAATGTTGGAAAGCACTCTACTCCACGACTCCCTCGATTTTATTCCATATCCATGCTGCCCATCTGTTTTTTCAGCCAAGTTATCTCAGAACTTAAGCAGATCCAAACCGTGGGTGGGTGTACTAACAATGGGGTGTGTGAGCTAACCCAAAAAAAAACAGAAAAAAGAAAAAGAAAAAAAAGACATGAATACCATGTCTAGGGGAACTTCCAGTGTTTGGATGCGGTTGTCTCTTGAGATCAAGAATCTAAAAATTGAATTTTTGGTGTCCATATGATAGGTTGGAATGAAGAACAAAAACTTTAAAAAAAAGAAAAACAAAACCATCCCATTTTCCTATTACAACCTTACTCCAACTGCAACTAAAGTATTGCTAAACCGTAGCTTTCCAAGTTTACAGATTGTTAGTAGGAGAGCCTTAGAGAGTGTTGGAAAGGGAGCCTCCCTCTCCACCTTGATGATTTTATTCAATATCCATGCTGCCCATCCGTTTTTTAAGCTCAGTTAAGGAAGTTGTCCGAAAACTTTAGCAGATCTAAACCTAGGGTGGACCACACCACTGGAAAAGGTGGTGAATGATCATTAAAAGCTTTTTGTAGGCTATAAAAAGTTTTGGATCAAGCTAATCTTTGTATTTCCCTTCATCCATTTCTGGTTGACCTTATCAAAGGGTTGGATGATAATTAAACGTTACAGATCTGCTTACAGTGGTCCTTGGGAAGTTTTTAAGGTGAGCATTCAATCATCATTGTTTCTTGTGGTGTGGTCTACCTGAGATTTGGGTGTGCTTAATGCTTGAGACCGCGTCCTAAAATCGGCTGGAAAAACAAATGAATGGAGTTGATATGTATCATCAAGGTGGGCCCTATGGTAAGGGTAACACCCGCTAAGCTTACCTCGGTAACACCTAATCCACGCCCACCTCCAACGGGCCGGGATTGGCTCCTACCCCCACCAAGACCTAGCTAGGACGGACGGTCTTTTCAGGGGTTCTGTAAGGCTCACGGTGATCTTTATGTTCGATCCACATCATCCATCTATTTTGATAGATCATTTTAGGGTATTAGCCAAAAAAAGAGGCATATCCAAGGCTTAAGTGGACCACACCAGATTAAGAAGTGAGGATTGAACTCTCATGGTTGAAAACTTTCTAGAGCCGACCGTGATGTTCATAAGGTCACAGGGAAAGCATAAATACCAGCTTGATCCAAAACTTATTTGACCCTAAGAAGTTTTCAATGGCAGGCTTTAAATCTCCACTTCTTCATGTGGTGTGGTTCACGTGAGTCTTTATTTGACTCCGTTTTTGGATAATGCCCTAAGATAATCTATCATAATGAATGGACGGAATGGATAAAACATATAGACAGAACACTTGACATGAGCGCCATTCTCCACCTGCATCCTGCGGAGGGGCACAGATCTAGCGGGACTAGTACAAGGGATGGTTATCCACGCCGTCCATTCATTTTTCCATCTGATTTTAATTCACTTTGCCAAAAATGAGATAGATCCAAATCTCATGTGGACCACACCACAGGAAAACAGTGGACCCAGCTAATATTTTTGCGTTTTCAGTTCATCTCTGTAAAAATGACCGTATGAACGGTATGAATGGCATATAAACATCATAGTGGACCCAGGTAAGTTTCAACGGTGGGCATTTTCCTACCCAAAGGACCAGTAGGCAATCCGTGTACGGAATCCGGTGGCAGGTGGGTGGGACCCTGACTTTGGGGCTCAGGGCGATGTATGTTCCTTAAATCCACACCGTCCAACCATTTTGATATTTCATTTTAGGGCAATACCCCAAAAATTAAGCTAACCCAAATCCTAGGTGACCACACCACATAAAACAGTCATGATTGAATCCCACCATTAAAAACTTCATGCATTCCACCGAAATGTTTATTTTCCATCCAACCTGTTAATAAGGTCGGAGAGACCTTGAAGAGACCATACAAATATCATCATGAAGTTTTTAATGGTCAATTACCACTGTTTCCTGTACTATGGTCCATCCAAGAGTTGGATCTGCTTTATTTTTTTGATCATGCCGTACGGATGGACGGCATGGATGTAGTCACATACATCACGGTGGGCCCCGCCGGGAATCCACCGAAGCCACGCCCATCGTTTGGTGTGCCCAACCGTCATCAAGTTCTGTACTTCAGTAGTGTATTTAGGTCATCAAGTTCTGTGGGCCCCACCATGATGTATGTATTACATCCAAACCATTCATCCATTTGGAGATATTATTTTAGGGCATGAGCCCAAAAATGTGGAAGATCCAAAGCTCAAGTGACCCATACCACAGAACACTATGTGGACAATGATGACCACCATCGAAAACTTTTTAGGGCTTAAACAAAAACAGATATCGGCTTGATCCAAAACTTCAGTGGCCCAAGAAGATTTCATTGGTAGGCGTTCAATCCACATTGCCTTTCCTGGTGTGGTCCACTTGAGATTTGGATTTATCTCATCTTTCGGCACATGCCTTAAAATAATCTCACAACAAAGACAAGAAAGAAAATATTGAAGGAGTAGGGAAGAAATCATACCACTAAAAATGTCGACAGGTTGAGGAAAGGACGCTTGAAAGGAAACTTTCTCTATAACTTCTTCTTTGTTTTTTTTAATTACTTTAAAAAGCTATGGATATTGATTTTATTTCTGGAATCAAAACCAATTATAATTTAATTAGAACTCTTAATAAAAACAAAAGTAACCGTAATTTAATTTAGGTAAGATAAACCTATTAAAAAGAGTTTTAATTTTACTTGGAAACCATCATCAGTAGGGCTCTAACAATTATGTTATTTTGGGACGCGGATTAGCTACTGACAGGTTGAGCAGCGAACCTGGCTACTGAAGTGACGTCACCATGTTCTGTGGGCCCCAGCATGATGTATATGTTGTATCCACACCGTCCATCCATTTGGAGAGACTGCTTTACGGCCGAACTCAAATAATGAGGCAGATCCAAAACTCACGTGGACCCCACCACAGAAAACAGTGGGGACAGTGACATCCACCGTTGAAAAATTCCTAGGCCCACAGAAGTTTTCGATCAAGCTGATATTTGTGTTTTCCCTTCCTCCATGTCTGTGTGAATTTATGAACAAGTTGGATCTCAAATAAAACTCATGGTGGCCCCTAAGAAGTTTTCAACGGTGGATGTCTTTGTCCCCACTGTTTTCTGTGGTGGGGTCCACTTGAGATTTGGATCTGCCTCATTCTTTGTGTCATGCCTTAGAATGATCTCTCCAAATGATTGGACGGAATGGATACAACAGATACATCATGCGGAGGCCCACAGACCATGGTGACATCACTACAGTAGCAATATTCACTACTCAACCTATTAGCTAATCCGCGTCCGTTATTTTGAAGAAATTGGATTGCATAGTTGGCTTTTATCTTACTAAGTAAACTAGGTTGGGCCCATAATGAATATATGTGGCTTATCCACACCGTCCATCCGTTTTTTTAGCTCATTTTAGGGGCCGAGCACAAAATAGAAGCATACCGAAGCTCAAGTGGACCCCACCTCAGGAAACAGTGGGAATAATGATTTCCACCGTTGAAACCTTCCTAGGGCCCACAGTGATGTTTATTTGCCAACGAATATGTTCATAAGATCACAAAACATAGATGAAGAGAAAACACAAATACCATCTTGATCCAAAACTTCTGTAGGCCCCTCATTATTTTTCAACGGTAGACATTCAATTCATACTGCTTCCTGTGGACGGAGTGGATAAAATGCGGTAGATCCCACAGGGTTTACTCAGAACGTAATTGGCTTCCCATTTTGGGCGAACCAGAAAGCAGCGATGTGGGTGACACCATGGCATTGGGACCCACCTAAATGTATTCATTGCATATCCACGCCGTCCATCTGTTTTTTCAGCTTATTGAAACTGAAGCAGATACAAATTTCAGGTGGACCACACCATAGGAAACAGTGGTCATTGAACACCCACCATTAAAAACTTTTTAGCATCCATCATAGTGTTTATTGACCATCCAACCTGTTGATAATGTCACACAGACCTCGATGAAAGGCAAAAAATAAATATCAGGTTGATACAAAACTTTCGTAGCTCACAAAAGGATTTTAATGATCCATAACCCCTCTTTCCTGCAGTGTGGCCCACCTGAAATTTGTAGCTGCTTCACGTTTGGGACCATGAACTAAAATAAGTTCGAAAAACAGATGAACGGTGCAGATATAAAATGCATACATCTAGGTGAGCCCCTACGGTCAGGGGTCTCACCCACTTCGCTGGTTGCGGGTCCATCTGCTCTCATGTGATTGTATGCCACCAAGGGATGGATCTGGCCACGTCACAGCTGCGCAAATCATCCATGGCCAATCATCTAAGTGGCTTCGGTGGATCCTTGACCGTTGGGCCCATCGTGATGTATGCCTTATATCCATGTGATCCATCTGTTTCGCCAGCTCATTTTAGGGCACGAGCCCAAAAATACAGCAGATCCAAATCTCAGTTGGACCACACCACAGGAAACAGTGGTGATTGACCATTAAAAACGTATCATTGGTTACAAAAGCTTTGGATCAAGCTGATATTTGTGTGCTCCATTCACCCAGGTCTTTGTGACCTTATCAAAAGGTTGGATGGGAAATAAACATTTCAGTGGCCCACAAGAAGCTTTTAATGATGGACATTCAATCACCATTGTTTCCTTTGGTGTGTTCCACTTGAGATCTGGATCTGCCCCATTTTTTGGGATGCGGCTTAGCTACTGACAGGTAGAGGAGAGCGGATTAGGTGAGACCCCGGCCTCATGATGCAAGACGGTGTGGGCCCTTACTGTGAATTACCGCGGGCCCAACTTGATGTATGTATCCTGTATCCAAACCGTCCATCCATTTTTACAGATCATTTTAGGGTACCGTGACAAACATGAAGAAGATCTAATCATCCAGTGGACCATACCACAAGAAACAGTCGTTATTTACCATTAATGGGACTCCACAAAGTTTTGGATCAAGCTGATATTTGTTTTTTCCCTTCATTAAGGCTTTTGTGACCTTATCAACAGATTAGATGGTAAATAGACACTACTGAAACATTAATGTGCTCAATAATAGGTTTTTAATGGTAGGATGGTCAACCACCACTGTTTCTTCTGGTATGGTCCACCTGATAATTGGATCTGATTAATTTTCGGGATAATGTCCTATAATGATATGGAAAAACGGATGAACGGCATTGATACATAATAAATACATCAAGGTGGGCTCCATTGTAAACCCACTGTAAAGCCCGCACCCTCTTTCGTGAGGCCGGGGTCGCACCTATTCCGCTCTCGCTGTTGGGGCGGCTTTGCTGGATCCCGGATTCACCGAGCTGGGCAGATCAGTGACCGTGCCGTCCACTGTGTGATGTTTGTATTTTACATCCACACCATCCATACATTTTGAAAACTCATTTTAGAGCATGATTCAAAAACTGAAGTAGATCCAAATTTCAGGTGGGCCATGATAAAGTAAACAGTGGTATTCAACTATTAAACACTTCTCGTGGGCCAAAAAAAGCTTTCGATCAAGCTGATATTCGTGTGGTATCTTCATCCAGGTCTTTTTGACCTTGTCAACAGGTTGGATCGAAAATAAACATTCCACTGCCCCACGAATATTTTAATGGTGGGGATTCAATCACTACTGTTTCAAGTGGTATGGTCCACCTAAGATTTGGATCTGCTTATTTTTTACATATTGCCCTGAGCTTTCAAAATGCATGGACGGTGTAGATGTAAGTCACATACATCACAGTGGCACCACACTTGGGGATCCACCCAAACCGCGCCCTGTCTAAACATTCATCGTCTCAGACATGTGGTCACTTGATGAACGGGCCAGATTAGATTTGGGCCCACGAAGTTCGCTCACAGAGGGCCCCACATGATCAATGGCCCAGTTATACATACTTGCCAGGTTGACACGGCTATTGTAAGTTTGATGTGCGGCCACATTTTTTGCTCTGGCCTCACATGTGGCGATGCAGCGCAGTTCTGGTAGATCTAAGCCCTTCATTGGCTGGATCTTCACCGTGTGGTTGCCTTGTCTCAAAGATCAGGGTGGCCCACGGGAAATCAATGGCTGGAAACGTTGATTAGTGTTCCAAAATCGTGTGGCCCACAGGATGATTGATCGGCCTTATCTTAAAAAACGTCATCCCATGTGGGACTCATACTGATGAACGACTTGGATCTCGAATATGTGTTGCCACGTGTCCAATTGTGAGAGGCTGAGTGCTAAAAAAATCTACTCTCTCGTCATTCCTTCTTTACCATCAACGCTGAGAAACGGTAATCGGAAGCTAGGTGGGGCCCACCGTGATGTTTATGACTCAGTACTAGAGCTGTAGAGCTGAGCACGAGCCGAGCTCAGCCATTTTCGAGCTATGCTTGGTCACCCAATGGCCTGGCTTGTGTTCAACTCGGCCATCGAGCTGGACTTTTATGTTCAAGCTGGCTCGGCCAAGCTTCGAGCTAAGTTCAAGCTGAGTCCGAGCTCTAAAAAAAATGTTAGGTTTTAATATATATATATATCTCGAGTCAAATCGGGTCGAGCTTGAACATGCTCGTGTGCTGCTCGAATTATGAAACGAGCTAGGAAAATCTACTCGGCTCTATTCGAACTCTCCCTCCGAATCAATTTAAATCAAGCTGGAGCGAGCCCAATCGAGCGAGCTAACCGAGTTAGCTCGATTTATGCTCAGCTATATTTATGAGAAATCCACCCAATTCGTTCGTTTTTTTTTTCTTATATTAGGAATGAGCCCAAAAATGATGCAGATCCAAAACTCAAATGGGCCATACGACTGAAACAGTAGAGATTGATCACCCACTGTTGGAATATTTGTGGGGCCATGAAGGTTTTGGATGATGATAATTTTTCTATGTTTTCAAGTACCTCCAGTGGGAATGAACTTATGAACAGTTTGGATGGCATATGAACATTACACTAGGCCCTAAGAAGGTTTCAATGGCCAGAATTTCCCTCACCACATTTTCCCGATCGTGTGGCTCACTTGTGCTTTGGATCTGGCTTTTTTTTTTTTTTTTTTTTCTCATGTCCTTGTATGAGATGGAAAAAATGCATTGACAATGGATTTCTCACGAACATCACGGTGGGGCCCACCCAGCTTTGGACAGCAGGAATTTCCTACTGTCCTTTGTAAGGTGGCCTTTCTTTTGAAGTTTCCACGAAGCTTGCCTCCTTGAGCAATTTTGGAAAATTATGCGTGAAGATGATCACTTTTGGGTCAAATGGGTCTATGCAAAATACATGTGATAAAAAACTATATGGAACACCCAATTACCCCATGAGCCTAATGTAGTATTGTTGGAATTCGTGGCGTTGTCAAATCCCACGTCAGATTTTTAGTAGGAACATGCAATCTGTAGCTTTCTTATTTGACCCCTAGCTGGAGGACATCGGCCTTTCTGATCGCCTGGGTTGCTCTGTCATTCAATATCTGAGTTTAGGAACTAACTTTTCAGTTAGTCTCTTAATCCATTATATTGAGTGGCGGTTCTCTTACCCTAATACTCCTACGTTGGTGAATCTTTTCCAAGAGATTAAATTTCACCAAATTGTTCTGATTGAAGATGAAATTGTTTGGACCATTTTCCCTAATAGTGCCCTCACTATTGTGACTGCTTTAGGTGCCTGCAAATCTTCTAATTCAATCTCGCCTTGGGGTGATGTTATTTGGTTTAGTTGCCTTATCCCTAAATACTCTATTGCAGCTTGGATGGCCTTTCTTATGAAATTTGAGACGAAAGACTTGCTTTACTCTCTTTGAAATTATTAATGATATTGATTGTGTCTTTTGTCATGGTGATTTAGAATGTATTAATCACTTTTATTTGTACATTGGTTAGATATGAAGAAATCTTCACTCTAAGCTCTTTTATCTCCTTTATTCACCACTCTACCATTATTCATGTTGTTGCACATCTTATGAATAATGTAATTGATCATATTTTTGTTTTGCTTTGCAAACTCTCATTCTCACCCCTTGTGTGACATATTTGGAGAGAAATGAGTAACTTCATATTTAATAACAAATATTAGAAAATATTACCAGAGAGCTAAGAGCTAGGACTCTTTTTCTCCTTGGCCCATCGATTGCAGCAAAGGCCCCTAGCATATTCATGTTGCTTAGGACTTACCCACTACCCTTGTCATGGGGAGGCATCCCACTTGCTTGCCAACTCGGCAGCTTAGACCTGCTCCCACTTGGACCCTGTTAGAATTTGGAATTCGAAAAACTATTAAAATTAAAATAAGAAATTGAGAAAACTTATTGGTCTGAAGAAGTCGAGGCGTGATTTGGAATCACTCAGCTTAAAATTAAATTTACCCTCCTTAAATCGCGTTCCAAGTGCAATAGAATTTTTCAAGCAATCGACCTCCAGGATACGACTATCACCCCGTCCCAACAATGCACTCACTGTACATAGGCTCGAACCATTTGTAGTTTTAATCTGATCTAGAAAATACTTTAACTACATTTTAAAAATAAAATCAAACATTTTCTTATCTTTCATATTTTCATATATAAAAAACAGATGAAGACAAGTCTATTTATAGACTTGAGTGGACACTCTTAGTGGTGTAGAGACACCATGTCATAAAGGGTTCTTACAGTTGGGTTTAAACCCAATTAGTGTCTCCATTGGGATTGAAAGAACATAATATTTCAAAACAAAAAGTAAAGGGATGCAATCCTTCAGACTTACTTGAAAAGACACATTTTCTTATGCACGTATGCACACACCTGTGGCCATGGTTATGGCCTGACTCGCGTGGAAATTTTTAAACACTAATTTATTTTAAAATAGTTTAAAAATATAGCAGACCTTAGCTCATGCCAAGATCTTCGCATTTAGGGATAGCCATCTAGGTTGTACTCTCAATGCTACTCTTGTATGGGGAGTTGTTTCTGAGTATACTGCGCAAGATATTGTCTACAGATGTCTACGAATCCTTTCTTTTGCCTTGCCTATTTTTTTGCTCTAATCAATCTACAAGGGCTAACATTTTAGTGGATAATAACATAGTCTTGTAGTTATTAAAGAGCTGACAACTCCCTCCTAAGAGATGCTGCTTGTTTGCTAGGAGACTTAACTCTTTTGTGTCATCTTCCATTAGCCATGTTGGGATTATATTTGACCCTTTGTGAATCATTCTTTTTAGGCTAGCAACTGTTGTATTTTATAATATAAAAAATTATTTTCAAGTAAATAAATATATTAGCTATGAAAACTTTTCATAAAAGAGTGTATGATCAGATGGCAAGAGAAATGATTTTTGCTTCTGTAACTAGGGTTCGAATCTTCACGATGACAATTCACGTGTGCAGGCATGTGCGCATCGTCCCAAAGAGCCTTAAAAACCTTAGTCTTTTTGGCACGTGGTTCAAACCTATTTGAGCTATGGTACAACTTGAATTGAACTATAGTCTAGTTTGAAATATTTTAACCTTAATGTTGATTGAGAGTGATTGTGACATGGTTGTACACGTGGTACTTGTGTCGTGTGTTACACACATTGTTAACGTCAGATTCTGTAACAGGATCCTCCGGTTGTTCACCTTCTCTCCAACAGGGATTTCCTCCGCCAGACCTGTAAAGAGACAGAAAGCAACTAAGGGTGGCTGATGTCCAGCCGTTAGCCCTCCGATGCTTAAGTCAGGCAAAGCAAGAAGAATAGCCGAGCAAAGCGAGACCAGGGATTGAATATTGTGTGCACCTTTCTCTTAATGGAGTCATCAATTTATATAGATTTGAAGCGATCCAATCTGTTACGTAAGATATCGAGATCCCGCTAATTTCGTGTACGATATGGGATCCCGCTGATTTCGTGGGATAAGATCCTTATCCTTAGAGACGAGATCTAACCCAATTACTTATTTTAGCAATCACGTTCCTTGATATCAATCCCTTGAGATTCGGAACCACAAGAGAAGATAAGCCCAAAATTGACTTATACAGGCTGCTGGTAGGCGTGGTAGTAGCGCTGATTGCTCATGTAGAGCTGGAAGCCGTAGTTGGAGTCATAACCGGCGAAAAGGAAGGAGACGCCGAAGGAGCGAAGACCACCGAACTGGGTGTAGCCCTGCTTGGTGTCACAGAGGGATTGGACAAGCTGCTCGACGGGAATCGGGTGCTGGTACTGAAGGCAAAGGGGTATCGCCACAGAAAAAGCTGTTCGCATGTTAGAATAAGGTCGCGAGTCCAAGTGCTCGCTCATTCAGATGTAACACTTTTCAATGACTTGTGAGAAGGTCTGCTCGCAGATCAAGAAGGGAATCTCTGCTTTGCTTTATCTGACTATCGGCTATGGGAGCTCGAGGCCTTGCGAATAGGTGCTCCGTATTTACCCATCGTGCGACTCTCGAACAGCTTGTCTCGAGAGTCGAGTGGGCGTCCCGCACTTACCCAATTCTGCGACTCTCGAGCATATGATCTCGAGAGTCGAATGGGCGTTCCGTATTTACTCGATCTGCGACTCTCGCTCAGATGATCTTGAGAGTCGGATGGGCGTCCGCGTAAAATCAGCTAAGTTGGATCTCCATCATTTTGCCTATAACAGATGCCCCCCAAGTCCTTACCGCCAAGAATTCTTAAGGGAAGGACTTAGCTCACTATCACACGTAACCGCCTGCTGCCTTCATCGAGAACGGAACCATACATGATGGGCTGGAATTAATGAGCGCCAGCTTTTCGCAGCCTTTCCGCAGACAGAAAATGAAGGGGCGCTTGCCACGTGTCATGGGAGTTAATGGGCGTGCCTGCTCGACTGCTGCGCCGAAGGAGGGGCTGCCACGTATCACCAGATGCGGCGGAATGATTGCCTATAAATGTACGGAGTCCGCCATTTCTCCGGTTTTCTACAGAAGCTCTTCGAAGGGAATTTGCAACTTTTTCATTCTTCTTCCTTCGGTGCTCATTTTCCTTCTTTCTTTCTTTCATGGGTACAGGCTTTTTCCTTTTCTTTTCCTTAATCTTCTTAAAACCTCTTCATGGCTGGGAACTCTGACGAGACCACCGTTCCTCTAGGCGATGCCACTCCGGAATCCTCTGCTTCTAGCAGTGCGAGGGTTCCGGCAGGGAGATATACGGCATCCGGGTATCCTTCTGTTTTATCGGAGGATCGGCTGGCTGAGTTGCGGGAGAAATATCTTATCCCCGACTCAGTCATTCTCCGATTGCCTGGAGATGGAGAGACACCAGACTCCCCTCCCCCAGGATGCGTAGCTTTTTACGAGTACCAACTCATCCTGGGGGTACGGCTCCCCCTCCATCCATTCATACGCGACGTTCTACGATGTTTTAAGATTGCCCCCGGGCAGCTCATCGTGAACGGATGCTCCCATAAAGACCCGAGGAAACGGGAGACCTGAGTCCGGCCGTTGCCCCTTGAGTGCCGACTCCTCAAGGAGGCATACAAGGCAGACTTCTTTCGTGGGAGGTCGCTTCCGACCATGATGGACACGATGACCGTGGCCCTATTGAAGCACGACCCCTTTGGGAGGAGCTTGATAGGGACGACCTCCTTTGCCACCAAGATACGAAGGCCCTTGACCCTCAGACGAAGGAGGTCCCCAGGTCCTCAATGGGCAAAAAAGACACTTCCATCCGTGTCAGGGCGTAATACGTTAAAAGAGGTCAAATTCTAAAATCCCAAAGTGAGGTAAGAAACTGGAGACAAACACGAGCGTCCATAGGGCCGTAACTCTTTTGGTTTAAACTTCCCTCCCTAGTTGCTCTTCTATCAGTCCCATATGTTCCACGGACAACCACTATCCGTATTGCTTTGAACGCACAGAGGGAACGCTGAACGTCGTCGCCCGAATTATAGGTCGCTTCTTCACGCGATGACAAAGGCGGGAGAAAAGAGGGGTCTGCTGCCTCGTCTCAAGGGCACGAACTCCAAGAGGCAGAAGAAAACAACTGCCGAACCATCTCAACCACCCGTCTGTAAGGGTAGCGATCAGCCTGCCCTTCTCACGAGCACGGCGGGGGCACCGGGAGGGCCCAATATTCCCTCACTGGTGGTCGCACCTGGACCGCCAGTGATAAACATTGCTGACAACTCCCCGGATGGGGCAGGGTCCAGCTGCCCCCCAGCTGAAGAGGCTCGAGAGCAAATAGAGCCTCGAGAGCTGGCTCCTGTTCGCGAGCTGATCCCTGCTGCCGAGCAGGGACCTGCTCGTGAGTCGATGGCCCCACCTCGCGAGCCGGCTGGGTTGGTCGTTGCCCAACCGTCTGGAAGTGGGACATATTCTATCCTTCGCCACCTTCATCCAGTCTGTAAATTTTTGTTCGAGAACGTTTCCCCCCAAACCTTCGGCTCTCTTCCTGAGCCAAGCCCTGAGAACCTCTTCCTCGAAGAGGGGGTGAGGATGGTTCAGGTAAAACCCTACCAAGGCCTGCTTTAATCTGTTGTTACACGTTCCAGAATACTTTATCTCACATTTTTCGTTACTTTTGCAGGGCTTAGATCTTATCCTACGAACGAGGCGTGATATTGTTGCCGCCCGTCGCGTGATAGATGAAGCTGAGGGGAAGAGAACTGCCTTGGAGAAGGCAGTTCAAGGAAGGGATCAACTCCTCAAGTCCCGTGAGGTGGTGATCTCTAAGAGAGATGAGGAAATTAAGATCCTCATAGAGAAAGTCCAAGTTTTGACCGAGAGGTATCAAGCTTTGGACTCTAAGTTCGCGAAGCTCGTCGATTTGAAGGAGAAGGCGGAGAGAGAGAAGGAGATCTTTCGCCAAGACAAGATCTCGTTGGAGGAGCGGCTTGCGAAGGCCAGGTCGCAGCTCAAAGAAGCCAACGACAGCCTGGAGAAGGAGCGCTCCACTCTTGCACAGCTCAAGGACGACTCGATCCACTAGGACGAGGAGAAAGTCGCCCTTGTAAAAATGCTCTCGGAGGAAGGTCCTCGGGCAATTTCCGAGTTCCGAACTTCGCAGCTATATGACGATGAAAGATATGAGTCATATGATGCTGGTCGCGACTTTGCGCTAAGAGTAGTGCAACGAATGAACCCATCCTTCGATATGAGGGAATTTGGGCGAGTCGCGACCATCATAGCTGCAGAGGAGCAAGCTGTTGCTGAGAACGAGGTGACCGAAGCCACGCAGGCTGGAGGTGCTCCAGAAATGGGCCCTGAAGTCGAGAGCACGGCTCCTCCTCCGAGAGATTGATTTCCTTTTTGTTTTCTTTTCTCCTGTACTCGCGAGCAGATATTTTGTAAACATTTATCATTTGATATTAATGAAAAGTTATTTTTGAAAGTAGTGTTCTTTGTTTACTTTCTTTCCTTTGTGCACTGAATGCCTTCCGGTTGCAATGAGTTATGCTCAACCCAGGGGGGGTCGTAGCGACCATGCCCTCGTGGAGAGAGACTGATCTATCGATTGAGATGTAATGTGCTCAATCCGGGGGGTCGTGACGACCATACCCTCGTAGAGATAGACTGATCTATCGATTGAGAGATGTAATGTGCTCAATCCGGGGGGTCGTGTCGACCATACCCTCGTAGAGATAGACTGATCTATCGATTGAGAGATGTAATGTGCTCAATCCGGGGGGTCGTGTCGACCATACCCTCGTAGAGATAGACTGATCTATCGATTGAGAGATGTAATGTGCTCAATCCGGGGGGTCAGTGACGACCATACCCTTGTAGAGATAGACTGATCTATCGATTGAGACTCCAAGTTTACCAAGGGTAGGTCATCCATAAAATGGAAATGTGACCATCCTAGGTGATTTTAACCCTACCAAAGGTAGGCAATTGGCCAAGGGATTGTATGCATCCTCTTCAGGGCTATTCAGGTCCAAGTAAATGGAATAGCGACCAAAAGATATCTTTCACTTTATTCATAAAATGTTGTTATGAACTACATCGAATCTAGGAGTAATATAGTAGTAAATGCTCCACGTGCCAAGGGCGACGTACGGGCTTTCCCTGCATGTCTTCAAGGTAATAGGTACCGGGTCGCACAATCTTAATAACCCGATAAGGGCCTTCCCAATTTGGATCCAGCGAACGAGCGGGAACCCCGAGTCTTTGCCTTAGGACCAAATCTCCGAGCTGGAAGGACCTAGGCCGAACTTTAGCATTTGATAGCGAGCAATACGTTGCTGATATGCGACCACTCGTAATTGGGAGGTATTTCTTCGTTCTTCCAAGAGGTCGAGATGAAGTCGAAGATCTTCCTGATTACCTGTGGGTTCATACTGTTCGATCCGATACGAGGGCACTTGAATTTCCACTGGTACTACCACATCGACACCAAATGCTAAGGAAAAAGGGGTCTCACCCGTTGATATACGAGTTGTAGTTCTATATGCCCATAATACCTCTGGCAGAAGTTCTGACCATTCACCTTTGCATTCACCAAGCTTGGTTTTTAAATGGTGCTTAATGATTTTGTTCACAGCCTCGACCTGCCCATTCGCCTGAGGATGATATGGAGAAGTGCGGAGATTACGTATCTTCCATTTGTCACAAAATTCATCAAAGGCCGCGTTGTCGAACTGCGTTCCGTTGTCGGTAATTATAGTGTGAGGGATTCCAAAACGGCATATGATATTTCTCTATATGAACTTGGTAGTTTGTTTCTCAGTAATCTTGGCTAATGGTTCTGCCTCGGCCCATTTGGTGAAGTAATCAACCGCCACAATTGCGAACTTATTTTGTCCCTTTCCCATAGGCAAGGGTCCAATGATATCAACACCCCACTGAGCGAAAGGCCAAGGGCTATCAACTGGAGTCATCCGTTCGGATGGTACATGAGGTATAGGTGAATATCGTTGGCACTTGTCACATTTTTTAGAAAATTCAATTGCATCTGCTTTCATAGTGGGCCAATAATATCCTTGCCGCATCGCCCTATATGTTAGGGATCGCCCCCTGGGGTGATTACCACATGCCCCCTGGTGTACTTCGTCTAGAACACGAAGTGCTTCTTCTGGATGAAGACACCTTAAATAAGGCAAGGAAAAGCTCTTGCACAACAATATTCCGTCTTGCAAGGTATACCTGGCAGCTCGAAGGCGAATTTGTCTTGCAGCTTTCTTGTCCTCTGGTAGGTATCTGTCTCTGAGATACAGGATGATGGGATCCATCCAGCATGGAGATGATTGTACCGATATTACTTGCTCGAGAGTCGCTTGATCGATACTTAGGTTCTGATGATGCTCGATGGGGACCGAATGTGATAACTCAGATTCTGGTGCATAGGCGAGCTTTGCCAGGGAATCGGCAAGTTGGTTCTTCTCGTGAGGAATATGAATTATTTCATAAGTCTTCAGTTTTGCGAGTAGAATGAGGACACGAGACTTGTATAAGGCCATCCTTTCTTCTTTGGCCTCGAATTCACGAAGAACTTGATTGACAATGAGCTGGGAGTCGCTATGAATTAATAGATTCTGAATTGCGAGGACAATGGCCAGTTCGAGACCAACGATCAGGGCCTCATATTCTGCTTCATTATTTGAGACGCGAGAATCGAAACGTAGAGCATACTGGAAATGCGACCCGTCGGGAGCCACTAAAATCAGGCCCGCTCCGCTGCCAGTGGCCCGTGACGACCCGTCCACGAAGAGTGACCAAGAAGGCTGGTCGCTGGTCATGGTATTATCATCGGAGGAGTATGTGAATTCGACGATGAAGTCAGCCACGGCCTGGCCCTTGACTGCGGTCCTGGGACAGAATGAGATATCGTGCTCGCTGATCTCAACCGCCCATTTAGTTAAGCGTCCGGAAGTCTCAGGTTTTTGGGGGACTTGCCGTAGTGGATGATTTGTTGGTACTAGAATAGCGTGAGCTTGGAAGTATGGTCGCAGTTTTCGAGCTGCCGTGAGTAAGGCTAGGGCTAGCTTCTCCATATCAGAATACCTAGTTTTTGCATCAACCATTGCTCGACTGATATAATAAACGGGCCTTTGCACCCCGGAATCTTCTCTTATTAAAGCGGCGCTAACGGCCGTAGAGGACACAGATAAATACAGAATGAGTTGCTCATGTGCTACAGGTTTAGATAAAATGGGGGGTGTGCTCATGTATAGCTTCAATTGTTGAAAGGCTTCCTCACATTGTGGCGTCCATTTCCAATCAGACTTGGCCGTTGCACGAAGGAGTTTGAAGAATGGTAAGCACTTGTCAGATGCTCGCGAGATGAATCTATTCAATGATGCGATGCGACCAGCTAGACGCTGGACGTACTTCAGAGTGGTGGGGGATTTCATCTCTACCAATGCTTTTATCTTTTCAGGATTTGCTTCAATTCCGCGCTGACTAACCATGAACCCGAGAAATTTTTCTGCAGACACTCCGAATGCACATTTTTCTGGGTTCAATTTCATTTGATACCTCCTCATTAGGTCGAAGGCTTCTCGAAGATCAGAAATATGATCATCTTCTGCGGTGCTTTTCACGAGCATGTCATCGACATAAACTTCCATATTCCTACCGATTTGAGCGGCGAATATTTTGTTGACGAGACGTTGATAAGTGGCCCCTGCATTTTTAAGACCGAACGGCATTACCTAGTAGCAATATAATCCCCGATCTGTGATGAAGGCGGTATGCTGGTTATCAGGTGGATGCATCATGATCTGGTTGTAACCAGAATAAACATCCATAAAACTGAGCAGAGCGTGTCCAGCTGTTGAATCGACCAACTGGTCAATCCGCGGTGTCGGGAAGCTATCTTTGGGGCATGCTTTGTTCAAATCTGAATAGTCGACGCACATTCTCCATTTGCCATTAGCTTTCCGGACAAGAACCACGTTCGCGACCCACTCTGGGTAGTCTACTTCTTTTATGAAATTGACCGTGAGTAGCTTCTCGACTTTAACTTTGATCGCCATTTGTCTTTCTGCAGTGAAGGCACGTCGACGCTGGTGTACGGGCTTATGTTTCGGGTCGATATTGAGACGATGTACAATGACATTGGGGTCGATGCCTGGCATATCTTTATGAGACCAAGCGAACACGTCCTGGTATTCGGTGAGGAAACGGACCAGATCTTCATGATGGACACTGGTTAAAGAGGATCCAATGTATACGACCCTGGATGGGTCGCCTTTAGTTAAGTGAATCGCCACTGTTTCTTCCCCAGGAGTTCCTGATTGGAGAGTATTCTCTCTCGGATCCAACGAAGTGTTGGTGGGAAAGTTGGGTGAACCCTGTGCTATCTTCATAATGGGTGTCGCTTGAGCCTTCTTTCGATCTTGTAGGGCTATCTGGTAGCAAGACCGTGCCTCCTGTTGACTTCCTCGCACGACCCCGATACCATTTGGGGTAGGAAATTTGACACACAGATATGAAGGGTGCAAGGCTGCCCCAATCTTAGTAAGAGACGGCCGCCCCAAAATGGCGTTGTACGCTGATTTTCGATCCACCACGAGGAAGTTTACGAAAATGGTAGTCTTCGTTGGATTCTCTCCAAAAGTAACTGGGAGATCAATGCTTCCTTCAGGTGTAACTACCTCACCTCCGAAACCGACGAGGGGGGTCGAAACTGGCTTGAGTAGGCTTCTGGCAAGTGCCATCTTGTTGAAAGCCTCCAAGTATAGAATATCGGCTGAGCTACCTGTATCCACCATAATTCGATGTGTCAGATAATTTGATACCTTTAATGTGACTACGATGGAATCTTCGTGAGGGAAGTGAATTCCCGCTGCATCTTCGAGGGTGAAAGAAATGGGAGGATGGCTGGCTTTTGACGAGCTGGGCGTCTGTTCCAGCCAATAGATTTGCTGGGGTTCTTTAGACGCCTTTCGAGCGTATGCTTTTCTTGAAGCCTGAGAGTCGCCCCCGCAAGCTGATCCTCCGACGATGGTGCGGATTTCTCCCGTAGGCTCAGCGTCCTCTTGGTCAGTTTAATGATGAGGTTGTTCCTTTTGGTGAGATGAGGTCTTCGCCCTTTCTGGTGATTGATTTTTACGAGCAACATAATCCTAGAGATGGCCTTTTC
This sequence comes from Liriodendron chinense, assembly GCA_003013855.2. Taxonomy (NCBI): domain Eukaryota; kingdom Viridiplantae; phylum Streptophyta; class Magnoliopsida; order Magnoliales; family Magnoliaceae; genus Liriodendron; species Liriodendron chinense. Next base: position 1,890,366 of record ML058557.1, on the reverse strand, counting down.
GAATAAGGGCTTCGATATGGTCACGTAGAGAGATGCAGTCTTGGGTTCTATGCCCGTGATCTTTGTGGAAGTAACAGAACTTACTCTTGTCTCTCTTTTCAGGATCGGATTTAATCTTTGTAGGCCACTTTACATATGGCTTGTGTTTAATCTCCATTAGAACCTTTTCATGAGACCGATTAAGAGGAGTGTAGTTATGATATTTATCAGAATAAGGCTTCTTGGGAGAACGATCGCGTTGATCACGACGATATTTTTTATCTGTAGAAGAGGCTCCTTCTGGCTTGCGTTTCTTACCCTGTACTCCATGGCGTGTTAATGCGACTTCTTCTGCATTGATATACTTCTGAGCTTTGGCTTGGAACTCTGCCATAGTTTTTGGAGGGCTCTTATCTAAAGCAAACCTGAATTTCTCGCTCGTTATTCCGGCTATGAGGGCTGTAAGACCTTTTTCTTCAGTATAACCCTCAGTTTGGACGGCTTCGGCAGTAAACCGTACTCTGAACTCCTTTATTGTCTCCCCATGCTGTTGTTTTAGATCCATCAGATGGGAGGCTGGCTTCTTAGTGCGAATGCTTCCCATGAATTGAGAAAGGAATATTTCCGATAACAGGGAAAAGGAGCTGATGGAACGAGGCTTTAATCCCCGAAACCACGTACGAGCTGCTTCCTTCAATGTTAGCCATGTCCCTCCAACTCCATGAGAGACCTATATGTTTCTAGATGTTCAAGAGGATCACCAGTACCTGTATACGGGGTGATAACAGGCGTTCGATACTTTTTAGGTAACAGTGCCTCCATAACCTCGCTAGTAAAGGGAGACTCGGATTAATGTATCGCCGCCATGATGGTAGATGGCCGATTTGCCTGGTATCGCTGTTCCATGACATCAAAACGATCATGGATTCTTTTGAGATCTCCTTCCCATGGTAGGGTATAGCCTGAAGTTTCGGCGATGGAGCCCTGAGGTTGAGGTTGTCGAGACGAACTAGAATGTATAGAATGTGGAGACGGCACAGGGAGATGGCTGCCAAGTGGTGGGACCTGTGGTTCGTCCATAGAATGTCTGGATGCCACTGGTATGGGCTGCGGTGGTAACCCCTCGGAAGGTTGTCTCTGCGGTTCGGGGAAATGCTGATCAAGCCGATTCGACAGGGCCTGAACTCCGGCATTTAGAGTTAGAAGAGTATTTCCGAGGAAACGCAGGACATCGTCTTGATTTCCAGAAGCCTCCAATAATGGGTTTGCTGATGGCATATTTGGGGCTCCTTGAGGGATATTCGTCGAAGTGGGTGGAAGAGCAGGTATGGACTCCGTCTCATTGGGCGGAGGTGGTGCTTGCCTTGAAGTCGAAGGATGAACAGCCTTTTTAGGAGGCATCGCAGAAGGATTTTAATCGGTGGTAAGAACGATTGATTTGACGATCAAGTCGGTTCCCACAGACGGCGCCAAACTGTTAACGTCAGATTCTGTAACAGGATCCTCCGGTCGTTCACCTTCTCTCGAACAGGGATTTCCTCCGCCAGACCTGTAAAGAGACAGAAAACAACTAAGGGTGGCTGATGTCCAGCCGTTAGCCCTCCGATGCTTAAGTCAGGCAAAGCAAGAAGAATAGCCGAGCAAAGCGAGACCAGGGATTGAATATTGTGTGCACCTTTCTCTTAATGAAGTCATCCCTTTATATAGATTTGAAGCGATCCAATCTGTTACGTAAGATATCGAGATCCCGCTGATTTCGTGTACGATATGGGATCCCGCTGATTTCGTGGGATAAGATCCTTATCCTTAGAGACGAGATCTAACCCAATTACTTATTTTGGCAATCACGTTCCTTGATATCAATCCCTTGAGATTCGGAACCACAAGAGAAGATAAGCCCAAAATCGACTTATAGAGGCTGCTGGTAGGCGTGGTAGTAGCGCTGATTGCTCATGTAGAGCTGGAAGCCGTAGTTGGAGTCATAACCGGCGAAAAGGAAGGAGACGCCGAAGGAGCGGAGACCACAGAACTGGGTGTAGCCCTGCTTGGTGTCACAGAGGGATTGGACAAGCTGCTCGACGGGAATCGGGTGCTGGTACTAAAGGCAAAGGGGTATCGCCACAGACAAAGCTGTTCGCATGTTGGAATAAGGTCGCGAGTCCAAGTGCTCGCTCATTCAGATGTAACACTTTTCAATGACTTGTGAGAAGGTCTGCTCGCAGATCAAGAAGGGAATCTCTGCTTTGCTTTATCTGACTATCGGCTATGGGAGCTCGAGGCCTTGCGAATAGGTGCTCCGTATTTACCCATCGTGCGACTCTCGAACAGCTTGTCTCGAGAGTCGAGTGGGCGTCCCGCAATTACCCAATTCTGCGACTCTCGAGCATATGATCTCGAGAGTCGAATGGGCGTTCCGTATTTACTCGATCTGCGACTCTCGCTCAGATGATCTCGAGAGTCGGATGGGCGTCCGCGTAAAATCAGCTAAGTTGGATCTCCATCATTTTGCCTATAACACACATGGTAATAATTATGATGGTTAGGACCTTTAGTACATATGGCAACAATTTTGTATTGTTGAATAATTATTTCTGTCTAAAAGGGTGCAAAAATAACTGTCATAGAACAAAGGGTCATGTCCTTTCATGAGAGATCATTTTTTGTTTTGAATGGGTATGGATGTCTTGAAGAGGCACATGGGTATCTCTCTAAAAATGACTCCATAACCCTTCAATTGTTATATATCTTTGATACCATAGTTCAGAAGAGTATTATTCTATCAATTTATTGTTAAAGCCATTCATTGTTCAGTGCTCTTGGAGTTGTCCTCTTGCTGTGTTTTTCTTTTTGATATTTTAAAGGCATATCGGTGTTAAAACTAGATATTTATTCAACAGTTAATTGTGTAAATTTTTGTGTTGAAATTCGGATTGAGATTTCATTGTATCACGAAGAGAATTTGTGGATCTTATTCACCTGCACTTGCTGGAATTACTAGAAAAATGACAACAAATCTATCTTGAGGAATTAACCATTCAAGTCGAGCATTAAACCAAATAGATTTGACATTCTCATTTTATTTTTCTTCCATTCTTTATCGTGTACTATATTACTCGATTTTTCCAATAGCAGCCACTCACATGCACTCCCCCCATCCACATTCATCATAAGACCAAGTTAGTTGACCTTATTTGATGCTTGGCTCAAACTGTTTTTTATTTTCCTATTCTTTCTTTTACTGTCCGTGGATTACTTCTTTTTTTCTTTTCTTCTCTATTGGGCCGTGAAATTGGTTGTTTCCTTTCAAGTTTATATATATATTCCTACTCGACTATTTGCGTCCAAGAGCCCTACAAATCATTTGGGCCGCTGTGATGTGGGTGTGGCATCTAATCCATCCATCATTTGGGTCATCTCATGTTAGGTTGTGAGGCCAAAACCAGGCCCATCCAAAACTCAAGTGAGCCAAACTAGAGGGATAAGTGGGTATGGGGATGCCCACCATTGAAACCATCCTGGAGCCTCGCGTGATGTTTATATTCCATCGAAGCCATTCACATGGTAAGTGCCATCAGGATGGTAAAATTCCAATTTCAGCCCCACTTCCTGTGGTGCAGCCCACTTGAGTCTTGGATCAGCCTATTTTAGGATCGGATCAGATTGCATCCAAACTCAGCATTGACGCAAAGCGTCCAAACCTAGCTGTGAAGGGGCCCGCCGTGATGTATCTGTTTATTTACTCCATCCGTTCCTTTTCTAAGATCATTTTAAGGCATGAGACCAAGAATGAGGCAAATCCAACGCTCAGGTCGGCCACACCAGAGATGACCCTTGCATTTAATGTAGTTGAGCTCAGTATTTTGGTGTGGCCGACCTCAGCGTTGGATTTGCACCATTCTTGGTCTCATGTGGTCGGCCTGATCTTAGACGGGGAATGGACGAAGTGGATAAATAGATACATCACGGTGGGCCCTTCCACAACTTGGTTTGGACGCAATTCGCGTCCTTTAGGGGGCTTTTGGCGCGTCGACTTCGGTGGGATTAGATTGACTTAAGAGGGATTGAATTCAAAAAATCCACTCGAGCCATGTTTGGATGGTTGCATTAGAGGCCACCACATCTCCCTTTATAAATGATGCAGGGTTTGAAGGGATTCTCCAAATCCCATCTTGACAGAGAGCTCATCCCTCAAATTCAAATCCCTTTTTGAAATCGAAAGAGTAATGGATGATGATACCTCCAATCATGTCTTTGTGGGGGCCAGTGGTATAAGTGTTTATCCACACCATTCATCCATTTTCTCAAATCATTTTAGGGCCTGCTGCAAAAAATGAGGTAGGTCCAAAGCTCAAGTGGACCACACAAAAGGAAGCAATAGTAATAATGACAACAACCTTTAAAACCTTTGTAGGGGCCACTGTGATGTTTTTTACCATCCAACCTATTCATAAGGTCATGTATACCCGGATGAAGTGAAAACACAAATATTAGCTTGACACTAGTGGTGGCAATGGATCGGGTCAAGTTCGGGTCGGGTCGTTTCCACCTCAACCCTAACCCAACCCAAATTGAATTCGGGTTGGATTTTCCTAACCCTTACCCAGCCCAAATTAAATCGTGTCGAGTCAACCTTAATGATCAACTAACTAATTTGTAGATTAAACTAAATGCATATGACACTAGCATTCAATTGAAAACCAAACCAACTATGATGTCGACCTCATGTGAACTTTCATGAGATTGAGCTGTGTGGGTCCCACCATGATGTGTGTCAAACATCTACCCCATTAGTCAGATGCACCATTTCATGGTGGGCCACAGGCTTAAAAGTCATGTCAATCCATGACTTAGAAGGGCCACACCACAGACAAAAGTTGAGAGGGGTAATCCGCCCATTAAAATCTTCATGATCGATTTTTTGGTCCACTGAGATGTGGTTCACAAATCCAGCCCATCCATTGTATGTGTCCCACTTGGATGAGGGGTCAGACCAAGTTTTCAGCCGCATCCAAAACTCAAGTGGGCCCCACCTAGTGCTTTTAGATGTTTTAGGCATGTCTTCGCATGGTTTTAAATGGTATGGCCCACATGAGTTCTGTATACGGATGATTTTTGGGATATCCCATGACCTATATTGATGTCTGACATGTGGGGCCCACACAGCTCTTCCCATGAGGTAGACTAATAGTACCACTTCCCTCCCTCTCTCTCTCTCTCTCTCTTATATATATATATATATATATATATATATATATATATATATATATATATAAACCGAGGTTTTTTATAGAATATTTCTATTATGTAAACTACTAAAAGAGAAAAATAAATGGATAGAATGGATCAGTGCATATTCAAAGCATACCTCTTTAAGCATCAACGTAGTTAAAGTAATGGGATGGTGCTTCAGACACAGCGATCAAGTTTATTGAATTAACGGACACGTGGACCGTTCTAGCAAGGTGTGTGAGAGAAAAAAAAACTGTGTATTATTTAACTAATTAGAAAATCAGTATATAATAGTCTTAGGGACCACGGTAATGTTTATTAAATTGATAGACATGAGGACCGTTTCCAGTGGGTGTGAGAGAGAAAAAAAGCTATATATTATTTAACTAATAAGAAAATCAATATATAATAGTCTATTTAACCCCTATATGATTCGGGTCGGGTCGGGTCGGGTCGGGTCACCTTTAACCCTAACCCGACCCATAAAAATCCGGGTCGGGTCGGGTCAACCCAAAAATTGAATTCGGCTCAAATTTTCCAACCTTAAACTAGAAAAAACCGAGTCGGGTCAACTCGGGTTAGCGGGTCAGGTCGAATTTTTCCAGGTCTACTTGACACGAAACTTCCGCAGCTCCCAATAATTTTTTAATGGCGAGCATTCATTTCTCACCTTACGGTCTATTTAAGCCTTGGTTATGCCTCATCTTTTGGGCTCATACCCTAAAATGACCTGAAAATCTGGATGCACGGTGCGGATAAAACCTTTGCATCACAGTGAGCCCCACAGAGCCCTGATCCAACGGATGATCATTCGAGCAGGTAGCATGCAATCCACCTGAGTTTTCCAGATGCATCCCACTAACCATCCAAACATTACCTTTGCATATCAATTCAGTGATCCCACAACATGAGCATACACAAAACTCTGAATACCACAGGGCGGCTGATAACACAGGGGTGTCCTGTAGCAGGTATTCGTATATCCAATCGTTTCAGCCTTTAGGATGAGGTATGCAGATCCCCAAGTGGACCATACTAAAGCACTCACGGGGTGGTAATTTTAAAGGTTTCTCGGGTAGTATTCCAAAGCCATCACAAATAAACGTTAGGTTCGAGAAATATTACAGTTATTCCGTAAATACTTCCCTTTTATATTTCTAGTCTAACTAGGTTTTGAAAATATCGGGTGTTTTGCAAAAATTACTATTAAGTAGTGATAAAGATCACCATACCAGGTGGATTCTAAACCTAGAAGAATCTCAAAACCTAGTGTAGGATTTTACTATACTGTTTTGTATGTCTGTCGAATCTATATATTTTTTATGTGATTCTACCGGGGTGTGCCAATCCCATTGTGGGTGGATTAAGCGTGGGAAAAAGTGTAAAGGTAGGGTAGGAAGGGTAGATTACGGTGCATTCAGGTGCGTGGTTTCTGGGGGAATCCTAGTGCAGGATTGAACTGGAGTTCGTAGGCTTGGTACGTAATGCACCCGAGGTGATGCATCTACTGTACCGGTTTGTTGGTCCAACCAGCCAACTAGACCAGGATACGACGAGCCTTATGTGGTTCTGCGTTCAGCAAAAAACGAAGAAACCACTATGGAACTCAGTAACACACTTTGGCAGATAAAGAAAAGAAAGAGAGAACAAGAATGGAGGTCTTTTTCTTATACCAGTAGTTTTGCCACTCTCACTGGGGATCTCATTCTTACTTTTTCGATGATCAGAACCGTCCATTTTATGAAATCTACACATTAACGATAATAAAAAGAAGATTACAATGAACGGATGATTTTCATTCTCATTACCATTAGATAATTTATAACAAGGAAAGAAAACCTTCAATGGATTGAATTCAACTTTAAAGATCATAGTTTATAATCATCAAATGAAGTGAAATTAAGAGATAATATATTATTTAATGTAGTAAATAAAATACGGACGGTTCATATCATCGTACCACCTCAGCATGTGGGCCCCAGTGTGTGGAAAATACGCTGGATCGTTAGTCGCGACAGAGCAAAAAGAAATCCAGCTCCTATAAAGTATAAACCCCTCCAAAACCGTAGCCAAAGCCTCTCGGGTGCGCGGTTCAAAAACCTACGCACAACAGCCTCTCACACCAGAGCGAAAATGGCGCCAAATCCCGCAACAGTCCCCGCCAAATCTCCCTCCTCCTTCTGTTCCATACTTCTCCCTCCAAAACCCATCTCCCCATTTCTCAATCCCCCCAGAATCTCTGCAAATTTCCATACAGAAACCCGTTTTCCGGCTCCTTTTTCGTGCCATCTCGCCCTCAGTCCAAGTTCCAGCCATGGAATTCGTTCTGTCGATTTGGGATCCTCCAAAATGATGTTTGGGAAAATGGGTCTTGATTTTTTCCCGGCCCGTGCGGTTTCCGGTGGTGGTTTTGGCGGGGAAGGCGGTGTTGGAGGTTCTTCAGGCGGCGGCGGCGGGGATTCAGATGGAAGAGGTGAAGAAGAGAGTGGTGGAAATGATCACTCGTTGCTTTCATGGTAAAAAAAAAAGAGGCTTATTGTGCTCTGGTAAGCCCACACGTGTGTATATAATGGCACACGTGTATAAGATCCAAGCCGTCCATCGGGTGTGTGCCATTCTGAATATGCTCTGGCCCAAAATTCAGATAAGCCTACATGTCAGGTTGGCCGCAGTTTACAGAAACAATTGACGGCTGAAAAGAGCTTGACCAAGTTTTTATGGGCCATCAGCTTGTTTCTAACACAGTGGCCCACCTAAAGAGTGGACCAGCCTAATTCTTGGGCCAGATCTCTACATGGTCAGACCCATCTGATGGAAAGCTCGAGTCTTTACTCTGGTATTCCCCATTGACACCTGTAGTGGTGTATGGATGGGATGCCTCTCTAATGTGGTCATTGAAAATCACTTATTTGTTTTATTTTATAGCTTGGTTGGTTATCTTCATTTTTTCTTCATACTATTATGTTTTGCATTTTTTAATTATGTGATTTTTGGCCTATTTTTCTATGTTGGTTGATTGGTTGTGCTTAGTAGATTTTAAAACAGGCTAGCAGGGAGATCAATGCTGTTGATTTTTGGCAAGTAGCACACCACACATACATACATAGGTACACATTGAGAATAGTGAATTCACATGACTATCCACTTGGGCTACGGCAGGCATGTGCCTCGTCCTGTCCCGATTGCTCACCTTGGAGGGTCAACCATTGGTCGGCCATGGCAAGAAAATCATTTATCCAGATGATTGTAGCTGCTTGATTGTATGATTTTGTTTGATGAATGTGCAAAGTCTGTCAACTTTTCTCCATTGTCTGGTTTTTTTCCTCGTTGACATTGAGTGGTTAGGATCATCCAACCAATGTGTGCCAGGTCATGTGCAATTAGCATTCTCCTTATGTAGAGGTATTAGAGATGGATTGATGGGAGGTGGTACTTCTTATGGAAAGAGAGTGATTCTGTGAAAATAGCATCTTTCATGCTCCTAAGGGAAGCTGTCCTCGTGTTGACGAATATGTGTGGACAAAGTCGCTTCCTCCTAGATTTTGCTGGACAGCAAGGTCAGAGCTGTCCCTGTTCTAGTGTATGCTTGTGGAAAAGTCATTTACGGCTAGAGTTTTGTTTTGTTGGACAGCAACGTTGAACAAAATCCTAATGCATGACCATCTTCACTAGATCAAAATTTCTAATAGCATGTGTCATGTGTAGAGGAGAGTGTGATGGTGGACCATCTTTTCCCTACGACATGAGGGTTCGAGACATGGAATTGTTTCTTTGTCTCTTTGGGATTTCGTGGGTCTTCCAGGGGAACGGTACTGAATTGTGGGTGAATGGTTGGCAGGCTTGTTTCAATCGTAAGCAGTTATTTTATGGAGTATGTCTTGTATATGTTGGTGTGGGGAGTTTCAATGTAAAGTAGGAGAATATTTAGGTGCTTGCATTGATAGGCTTGTCCGGCATAGTGGCAGTATGGCACTATCCATGGTTTTTTGAAATACAATTGGATGCAGATTCCCATAAAAATTGTGATAGGTAATTAACAAAATATTGGTATCTTGGATATGCTATCTTTTAAAAAAGTTGTTTTTTGACTATCCTCAATAGGGTCAACGCTGGAATATTATTATTTTGTAAACATGCATGTCACTTGTGTTACACATGTCCCAATGTATCACAAGTGAGACCGTCCATCTTCAAGCAACCACCCCGTGCCAAGATGCCACAAGTGAGACTGGCCATCTACAAGCTACTTATAAGGGTGGAGGCGTATGGAAGAGGTGGAAACATGAAAACACAATTAAAGATAGGCTTAAGGCTTGTTACAATGCCATTATCTTTAAGGCGATATTTGCACTCTACCGGTTGTTAAATCGGTTTGAAAGAGGGTTACCGCAAATTCACCTCCAATATACAATAAGTCTTCTCTCACAAACTTGAGAAATGTGAGCTTCGGCCTGCAAAATCCAAAAATCGCACCTCGAACACGCTTTTGAAATGTACACCCATGACTTCTTTATTTTAACAGTTTATACCCTCAATTCTTTTTCGTTTGCAGTTTCCCCCATGCAACTTTTGCAACTTTTTAGAACTATCTAAAAGCAAATGAATAGTGGTGAAGAAGATGGAGAAAAGAGATTGCTAGAAATATGTAATTTGGAATGACCTAAATTTGGATTTTTATAAAGCAACAAAGGACACTTAGAATCCCTTTCATAAAGTATTTTCATGCTTTTTATGGTGATGTCTTTCCATGTTGTCTCTTCATCAATGACAACTCTCCACTAAGATTTTGAATTAAAAAATCAATTCATTCAATAAGAGTCTCCACGATTCACAATTAAAGGGTCACTAAGAATCACCAAAAGTCCACATTTTTTTATGTTTTTAGAAAAACCCAACAATCCATCTTTATTTTTCAAAATAAAGAGGCTAGGACTAAAGAAAGATATGTGCATAGGAGATGGTGTCTTGTGGACTTGAACTTTCACTTAGTGTGGACACATCAAAGCTGCATTAATATCCTTAGTGACCATTGTCTTGAACCAAATATTCTATGTGACACAATTGGACATGTCACAAAGACATATTTTCAATTTCCATACGTTCTAAAAACGGTAGCACATTAATGGCCTTATTCTCAATCCTAAATTCATGAGTTCATCAGAGCAGCCAAGAATCTTGATCATCAAGAAGCTGCCTAACTTCCAATACTCATATAAGTGAGTCCTTATGAATGCTTCTGTAACAATAGCATCCTTGAAAGGTCTCATTAAGAGCAAAAGCGTATCCCCTTTTTAATCATTATATAGATACCCAGCATTGCACGTACTTCCAGGAATGCAATAGATAAAAGAACAAATAGTGCCGCTTCTGCCACTTCCTGTGAGGTACTTTGCCCATTGAACCTATTAAATTAGGTTGGGTTTCCCTCATCTGGTGTCTGTGAAATTGGCTTTAGTCTCATTCCTTTTGATATTCTACTGAGAACATCCCTTGGTAGTCCTTTAGTGAACGGGTCCGCTAGATTCTGGATGAACCGTGCATATTGTATTGTTATAACGTCATCACTAGTTGCCATATAAAACTGTGCCTAAGACTGATGTATCTAGATTTCTCATTATAAGTCTTGTGAGCCTTTGATGACGCCACTTCACTGTTACAATTTATACTTTATAGAGGTAGGTGGCAAAGGCCTTGTCAGTAATTGTATTTTTAACAACAGGCTTCGAAACCACACTACCTCTTATTACTAGCTGCCAAAGCTATAAATTCAGATTCCATGGTAGAATGAGATACGTAGGTCTGCTTTTTGAATCCCTAACAAATGATGGCTTCTCCAAGTGTAAAAGTCCAAGCACTAGCAGACTTGGATTTATCAGTCTGTGATCTAACTTGCATCCCTATACCCTTCAAGTACACTAGGGTAATCATATAAGTACAATACATAATTAGTTGTTTTCTTCAACTATCTAAGTGCTCCTATAACTAACTAAGTGCTCTAGAAATAGGATTCTAATGATTTGAACTTGAATTACTGGTAAACCTACTCAATTTACCTACTGCAAAAGCAATATCAAGTCAAGTAGATATCATGGCATACATAAGACTACCAATCACCTTGGAATACTCTAATTGAGTTACATAATGGCCTTCATTTCTAACTAACTTAATGTTAGAATCAAAAGGAGTAAAACCAAGGTCTTTATCATAATAATTAAACTTTCTAAGTATTTTTTAAATATGACGTGACTAAGATAGAATTATATCATTATTGTTTTTCATTAGCTTGATACATAAAATTACAGTAGTTTCACCCGTATCTTTCATATCAAAACTAGATGATGAGACTCTTTAAGTGTCATTTATTACTTTTAAACGCCTACCAAAGGTTAACAAGGGCCACATTTTGGCGATTCTTGGTGATCCTTTAATTGTGACCATGATGACTCTTGGTGAATGAATTAATTTTTTAATTTAAAATCTTGGTGGAGAATTGTAATTGATGAAGACACACCATGGAAAGACACCGCCATGAAAAGCATGAAAATGCATGTGCCTTTTCATGAAAGGGACTCTACGTGTTCCTTTTTGCTTTATAAAAACCTACTTTTGGGTCATTTTAAATTACTTATTTTTCAATAATCTTCGCTTTACATCTTCCTCTCTACCATTATTTTATTTTGGATAGTTTTGAAAAGTTGCAGAAATTTTAAGTGGTAAATTGCAAACAGAAAAGAATTCATGAGGTAAAATGTTAAAATAAAGAAGTCAGGGTCAGGGTGTACACTGCAAAAGTGTGTTTAAATACGGTTTTTCGGTTTTGTAGGTCGAAGCTCACATTTCTTAAGTTTAAGAGAGTAGGCTTATTGTATCCTGGAGGCAAATTTATTGTAACTTTCTTGCAAACTGGTTTAACAACCATGATGAGAATATTGCCTTAAAGATAGTAACATTGTAACACGCCTCAAGTGTATCTTTAAGTGTGTTTTGTTGTTTTTACCTTTTCCATGCGCATCAACTCTTACAATTAGGCGATAATTATGACCTCTTCTATTGGTCATCCTAACTTCATATGAATACCATCGTTTAACGGTTTAAATTTCCTTCAATGGCAATTGAGGATGCATCTCTTCCTTACATTGCTCAAGTTAGATCATGTACTCATTGAAGATACTCTTGCACTGCATTCCAACAATAATATGGCATAATATGTTCAAAAGTGACAAGATTGGGAGCGTAATGACTACTTATGCAAGAGCCACATCTTCAATACTCTTTTCGATATTGTACACCATCTCCTATCAAAAGAAGACTTGTAGGGAGTTGTGGTGGGTGTTGTTAGCTAAGTATGCATTAGAGGATGAAGGCAACAAAAAATTCCTTGTAAGTCGGTTCTTAGATTTCAAGATGTTGGATGAAAGTCTTGTTCTTGATCAAGTTCATGAATTATAGGTCATCATCTAACAGGTCATTGTCAATGACACTAATGTGGTGAATCTTTTCAAATATCCACAATTATAGCTAAACTACCACCTAGATGGAAGGATAACGGGAAATCTCTAAAGCAAAGAAAGGAGAAAATGTCTTTAGTGGATCTCCTGATGTTTCTTTGAATTAAAGAGGAATTTTGGCTCCGTGACAAAAAGGAATATGAATAGGAGGCTCTGGCTAAGGCTAACTTAGTTGAGAATAGTGTAAATCGGGAATGAGAAAAGCTACCTTTGAAGAAAGATGACTGGCTCAAACCCAATAATCAAGGGTTTAAAAAGAACACGTCTAAAAAGGGTTCATGTTTCTTTTGCAAACTTCCAGACCACTTTAAGAAAGATTGCCGAAAGTACTAAAAGAAAATGTAAGAAAAGAAAAGTCAATATTGCAAAAGACATGAATATGGCAGTGGTTGTATTTGAGGTGAATATGATAAGTAAGGATGTTGATTGGTGGGTAGACTCTAGTGCTACCAAACATGTTTGTAGAAATCGCAAAATGTTCAATTCTTACGAGATATTGGGGGATGATCGAGAACCATATATCGGAAACGTCTCCTCAGGCAAGGTTGTAGGAAAAAGGAAAGCATTGTTTAAGCTAACTTTCGGAAAAGTCCTTACTTTGAATGATATGTTGCATGTACTGAATTTATATCTACCAGTCTACTGACTAAGTTCGATTTCAGGCTCCTCTTTGAATCTGATAAGCTAATTTTGTCTGACAATGAGGTATATGTATCCAAGGGAATATTCAAGTTGAACCTTGTAAATAATAATTCTTCTATTTATATGCTTGATTTACATGATGTTTGACATGCAAGACTAGGAGATAGTACTTTGTTACCGGACTATGAATAAAATGTCCAATCTTAATCTAATTCATAGGTACACAACCTAATGATAAATGCAACGTATATGTATAATTCAAAATAACTAGGAAACCTTTCCTAAGGTGGAAAGAGAATTACAAATCTTAGACCTAGTTTACAGTGATGCATGTGAGATGAACGGTATAATAATAAGAGGGGAAAGGGATATTCATAACCTTTATAGAGTATACTCTAGCGTACTTAATAAGAAATAAAGATGAGGGATTAAAATAGTTCAAGATATATAAGGCAGGTGTAGAGAATCAGTTAGACTAAAAGATTAAGATCCTAAGGTCGGACAGGGGATGGGAATATTTATCTTTAGAATTCTAGGAGTTTCGTGAAACTCGTAGTATTTCATTCACCAAGTCACAACTCTTTATTCACCTCAACAAAATGGGGTAGTAGAACATAAAAATAAGTCTCTTATAGACAATGTAAACTCTATGATAAATAATGCAGGTCTATGTTCAGGGTTTTGGGGAGAAGCTTTGTTAATTGCTTGTAATTTCTTGAATAAGATACCTCATCCCAAAACATGTAAGATTTTATACAAATTATGAAAGAATAAGACTCTAAACCTCTCGTAGTTCAAGGTATGGGGTTGAAGAACTTTAGTTAGGCTTACTAACCCCAAAAGGCTCAAGATAAGGTTAAGATCTCTTAAGTGCATCTTCATAGGATATGCACAAAACAATATGGCTTATAGATTTCTACTTACAAAATCTAATAATGTTATTCCAGATTCTCAGTAAATAAATTAATAGAATCTAAAGATGCGCAATCAAAATTCATTCTCTTCTATAACTAGCAAGGAGTCACGATCTTAAAATCCTAGTACCGGTAGTAGCATTTAGGTGTCTTAAGACACCATTGATCCCAATAAGGAGGACATAAAACCTAAAAGGACTAGGAGGATTAGGAAAAGTACATCTTTTGGACCCGATTTCTACCTTTTTGCTAATAAAAATGGGATAGGGAAAAAATAATAAGAGAAATCATGTTAGTATGAAATATAGAAAATGATCCTCAAACTCTAGGTGATGCTCTTTGATCTCATGATGCCTCCTTTTGGTAGGAAGTTGTAAACAATGAGATGAATTTTAATTTATAATGCAAAATGGGACATGGAAACTAATGGATTTGCTCCCAAGATCAAAACCAATAAGTTGTAAATGGGTATTCAAAAGAAAATTAAGAGCAAATGGGACTACAGGAAGGTTTAAAGCAAGACCAGTGGTTAGAGGATTTATACAAAGAGAAGGTGAATTGACTTTTTCGACACCTATGCTCCAATAGCCAGGATATCAGCTATCCGAGTTTTAGTTGCTCTAGCATTCATCTATAATTTAGAAATCCATTAGATGGATGTAAAGATAGCTTTTATAAATGGTGACCTTGATGAAGAGGTATATATGGGGCAACAATCCATCAGATGGATGTAAAGATAGCTTTTCTAAATGATGACCTTGATGAAGAGGTATATATGAAGCAATCAGAAGGTTTTATAATTCAGAGACAAGAAAATAAAGTGTGTAAATTGATCAAGTCACTCTATTGACTTAAACAAGAGCCTAAATAATGGCATAAAAGTTCGATAGAGTGGTTACCTCGTGTGGCTTTGATAGGCACTCAAACATGTACATGCACAACACGTGTCACATCATGTGCCTGTACATCTTCAAGCACCCCACATTTGTCCATCATACATTTTCAAGCATTCACATGCACATGTGCCACTTTCAATCTACACGTGCCTTGCGTGTCCACATGTGCCGGTGTGCTTGTTGCAAGGCACCACATGTGCTTATCCATTCATCCCTATTCCAAGGTGTTTGACAAACAACAACCAGGTGGTGGAATAACCCATCCTTGTGAGATATCTCTAGGTATGCTTGTTCTAGACATAGCTTTGATGGGTGCCAAATGGACCCTTAGTGAATGAGTGATCTAAAGGAAAAATGATGCAAGCCATTTAGGTTGATGCAACAACGTGTATAGGCTATAGCGAAGGCGACAAGAAACTGCGTCAAATCAACATAAGATAATCAACTCACGCAGCCCTACATCAACTTAGTATTTGGACATTGTAAAGCCTCGAAAACGACAAATTTCTACTAGGTGGGAAAGGTGGCACTTTCCTCAAACAAAGCTTGCTGGAGAAGCGAGATAATGTTAAATGAAAAAAACAATATCATCAATCACTAATAAAAAAATCCCATATTACGTGTATTTATCGAGTTTTCCTGGCTTGGCTTTCAACTTGACTAAGTTCCAACCTAAATCCAACTCTTAACTAATACTATTTCTACTAAAACCCTTCTTACTTGGAGTCCAAGATAATTCTACTGCTAACCACCACCACCACCACCACCACCACCACCACCTAAGCCTTATTCCAAGTAATTGGGGTTGGTTGCACGCATAGTGTTCCAATAATTCTAGCACTAACCAAATAAGAATTTAAAGCAACTAACAAAATAATTAAAATTAGTAACTGGTGACTCAAGATTTGGTTAGACGTGTAAAATGGACCTATGGTTGTGGGGTCTATGGTAGTTGGTTTTCATTGTCCTTGAGGGTGGTAGATGATGACCACACACAATCCTACGAAAATCTAGGCCATTGAATGTCTAGACCGTGGGCTGTTTTGTGACCGCAGTTGGTGAAAATTGTGGCCTGAATGTCATTTGCATCACCCCAAGTTGGGAAAAACTCATCATCGAGTTTTGTTTTGTGTGAATCTGTACAACAATGCTTGCATCACGTGGCTCATCTCAATGGCCAAGATATCTGTCAAGTGGCTTGATAAACACCAACTCGTCATTCATATCCACTCGTGTGTGGAACATGACTACTGTTGGAGAAAATTTCACGGGCACAACTTTATGGTGCCTTTTGTTGAAGCACATCGGCTTGCAAGGGTTTGTATACTTCTCTACAATTAACTCCACTTTACTAATTTCTACATGACGCATTGTATCTTCTTGAGTTTTGTCGTTAATAGCTTGTCACCCTCATCAAGTGCTTCTTTGAAGACTAGGGCCCTGTTTGGTAGGTGCCTAACAATGTGTTGCAGTATCTAGTTAGTCTTTAACAAGTGATTGTTGGAGGTTGCTAGGGGAAAAGATGAGGCCAATGATCTACTTAACATCCATGACCTGGTTATTGGAACTCTGGTTTATGCTCGATAGTGAAGTGAGCCCATTAGGAACAAGTGGATTTCTTAGTATGAAAAGGCAAATCCTAAGATGGCAATTTTCTTATCTGATGAGCATAAATGTTGGAATGAAGTGGAATCTAGCCTGTTAGAGAAGGATCATGGCTCCTCACTATGCATTTTTTGAGCTATTGATTCTTGATTATAGAAAGGCAACTCACAAAATGTAATTAAGTGGGTAGATTTAGATCTGTGTAAAATCTGGAGAATTTCGTTCATTGTTGGGAGTTGTCATCTAAAATTGATTTTACTTATTGCCATATGTTGTGACTTGTGAGATACACAATCACTGATAAGCTTTTGAGAGTATGGTGAGAGAGTCAGAGTCACTCTGATCCTTTTGGCTTGTCTTTTACCTGCATTTCTTGCTGTGTTTGTCTAATGAACAGTAGTTGTCATTGTGTTTGGGGGGAAGTTAGTACACACACCCACACTGTTAGTCACCCTGCAATGTTAGCCACCTCCCACGTTGGGATTCTGACCTCAGTGTTGAGACGGGGTTATCTTCACTCAGTCTACCACTGTCCCAAATGTGTGGGTGTCTTAAAGGTTTATTATTTCCATATGAAACAACCATAAGTTTTATTCAATTGTTTACAGAATGTAAGTTTGAAATTTTTCTTATTTTAGAGTAGAAGGATTATTTTATCAACTATATTATGTAATCTTTTTCAGGTATTTGATAGCTCTTGAGAAGTATCCAGTGCTCACAAAAGCTTTGACATCTGCATTATTAACTTTCATTGGGGACTCAATTTGCCAGGTACTTTTCATTCGATGCATATCTTGTTCCTTGAACTCTTATGTATTTGTTGCTTGTTTATGTTTTCTTTTTTTGCTTTTGGGAAGTTAGGTTGATTTTTTTCCCTTTTTTTTTGTTTAAGGTGGACGGTACCACCGAATTTTATTGACAAAAGAAATGTAGAAAATTTCTGCCAATGCCAAACCAACAACAGAGGTTTCCTTGAAGCTTTAATATCAATAATGATTTTCAAATCTATTCCATTCTCTTCGTAACTAGAACTAAGAGACTCACAATATCTTTGATCATTCAGAAGCACCCTGATGTAATTGGCATGGGGTCAAATTGTTCTCCACCGTTGATCATTGAGTAACCCATGATCTTGACCCTCTGAGGCCCAACTTGCCCGTAATGTTATTGGCATGGGTCAAATCATTCTTCATTGTTGATCATGAGCAGCCCATTATCTTGACCCTCTGAGGAATATTTGCAGCCCATAGAATGTAGATCGTCAATTTGTGCCCTGGAGACTTGTGATTGTGATCACATGAGGAGTGGGCCACCATTGTGGTTCTGATGCGGACACAAGGTCATTCAAAGTGTACCAGCGAAGAAAGTGCAAACCACAAGTGTCGTCCTTGTGGTTAAGCGATCATTGAGGAGCTGAAGACCCTACGTACGTGATTGGACACGTAAGAGGATGGAAGACGTTCGACTGAAGGTCGTCGGGCGCTCGACCATAAGTCATCGGGCGCCCGACCTTCAGTTGCCGGGCGCCCGAAATTGCTGAAATTTAGTCCAAACTCTCTGGACGTTTTTGGCTTCTGTCGGGCGTCTGACCAAATGCTCATCAGGGCGCCCGACCACCGCGCGAATCCAATTTTTTATTTATTTAATTTTACGAACTTTTAAGGGTAGTTTAGTCTTTTTATATGTTTCTTATTGCTTATTTAAGTGGGCTACGCCCTTAATTCGAGATTAGTTAATTAGTAATGAAAAAGCAAACCTCTTTGGTGGCCTCTCGCTTCTCTCTCTCTCATGATGCTTCTTTTCTTTCCTTGATCTTCTTCTTGTGCCCCTCCAAATTCTTCAAGGTAATTATCTTTCTTCTTTCTAGTTCTAGTTTTACTAATCCTTCTTCGATCAAATTTTGAGAGTCGAGCTAAACCCTAAATCTTCAAATTCTCAAATCCCTAATCTGAGAACTTCGTGATGATATGCTTCACATGATGGCGAGGTCCACCATATTCTTCAAAATTGATCTCAAGAGTGGATATCACCAAATCCGCATACGCCCTTCGGCTTGACTAATGCGCCTAGTACTTTTATGCGGGTGATAACACAAGTCTTGAGGCTGTTCATGGGAAAATTCCTAGTGGTGTACTTTGATGACATTCTTATTTACAGTATCACTAAGGAATCACACCTTGCACATCTGCAGCAGGTCTGTAGCGTCCTTAGGAATGAAAAGTAGTACGTTAATCTTAAGAAATGTGCGTTCATGTCTAGTCAAGTCGTGTACTTAGGATTTATAATGTCTTCAGAAGGAATGCGCGCAGACCCTGAAAAGATCAGGGCCATAGTTGAGTGGCCTAAACCGAGGAACATTCATGAGGTGCGAGACTTTCACGGCTTAACAACTTTTTATCGTCGGTTCATTAGATGATTTAACACGATCATGGCTCCCATTACTGAATGCATGAAAAAGGGAGAGTTCATGTGGTCTAAAGCCGTAGTCAAGGCTTTTAAGGAAATTGAGGACAAAATGGTAGAAGCTCCTGTTATGCGTCTACTTAACTTTTCTAAAGTCTTTGAGGTGGCGTGTGATGCGTCAGGTATTGGTATAGGTAGAGTGTTGAGCCAAGAGGGCCATCTAGTAGCCTATTTCAGTGAGAAACTGAATGAAGCAAAAAAAAAGTACTCCACTTATGACAAAGAGTTTTATACGGTAGTGCAATCCCTGAGACATTGGTGTCACTATCTCCTACCGTAAGAATTCGTCTTGTTTTCTGATCATGAGGTCTTGAGATATTTACATTCTCAAAAGAAACTCAACCCAAGGCATGCTAAGTGGGTAGCGTTTCTTTAGGAATATTCGTTCGTCCTAAAATAAGGCCGAGGTCGAAAACAAACCAGCGGATGCTCTTAGTAGACGAGTGATGTTGCTGAATTCCTTGAGTGTAGAGGTAGTCGGATTTGAGCAATTAAAAGATGAATACCCCGCATGTCCTGATTTTGGGGGTACTTACGCGTCGCTCTTTAGTGATCAGCGTAGTACGGGCGATTATGTCCTCAAAGATGGTTTCTTTTTCAAGGGAGACTGACTTTGTATTCCCCGTATGTCCCTTCGTGAATTCCTCGTCTAGGAGCTTCATTCAGGACGGATAGCTGGCCACTTTGGTCGTGATAAGACTATTGCCCTCGTAGAGGATCGTTTTTATTGGCTAAGTCTCAAGCGAGACGTAGCCAAAGTATTGGGGCAGTGTCGTACATGTCAGCTGGCAAAGCAATGAAAGCAAAATACCAGGTTATATACGCCATTGCCAGTGCTACATTTGCCGTGGCAGGACATTAGTATGGATTTCGTGCTAGGACTTTCCAAGATGATAAAAAGGCATGATTCCATCTTTGTTGTTGTTGATCGCTTCTCTAAAATGGCGCATTTTCTCCCATGTTCTAAAACATCAGATGCGTCTCATATTGCTCATGTCTTTTTTGATGGTGTGGTGCGTCTCCATGGATTGCCTAAGACCATAGTGTCTGACCGTGATGTAAGATTTACCAGCTATTTTTGGAAGACATTATGACAGATTGTGGGTATTCGTTTACAGTTTTCTACTGCTTACCACCCTCAAACTAGATGGGCAAACAAAAGTGGTAAATCGAAGTCTTGGAAATCTTCTACGTTGTCTAGTGGGTGAGCATGTTAAGACTTGGGACCTAATTTTACCAATTGCTGAATTTGCTTATAATGGGTCAATAAATCGATCTACAGGGATGAGTCCGTTTGAAATTGTTAGTGGGTGTAAGCCTAGAATGCCAATAGATCTCTTACCCATGTCAGTCACCCAAAGGTCTTCTGAATCAGCCGATGCATTTGCACGACATATCCATGAATTACATATGCATATTAGACAACGGATAAATAAGAGTAATGATAATTATAAAATTTCAGCTGATTCTTATCGTAGGCTACAAGATTTTCAAGAAGGAGACTGTAATGGTGAGAATAAGGCTTGAGTGATTCTCATAAGGTTCCGCTAAGAAGTTACAAGCGCATAGTGCTGGACCATTCAAGATATTGCAAAAGGTTGGGTTCAACGCGTATCGGATTGACCTCCCACCTGAAATGGGTATTAATCCAACTTTTAATGTAGAAGATCTAGTCCGTTCCCACCATCCCATCGGTGATCCATCATCTCCCTCATGACCCTTTTCTGATTTTGCTTCACAACCCCTTCCACCCCTTCCTCCACCTATTGTCCATAAAGAAGAAATTGAGGAAATCTTGGATGAGGAGATAGTTTCTACGAGGGACAGAGGTTTCTAGAGGTACTTAGTTAAATGTAAGAATAAACAACCATCAGAATCTACTTGGTTAACGGAAGAAGTATTGGAGACCATCAATCCAGATCTATTAGAGCACCACAAGGGTTTCAACTCGTCGGAGTCGAGTTTTTCTCACCCGTTTGGGGGGGGGGGAATTGATGCGGACACAAGGTCATTCAAAGTGTACCAGCGAAGAAAGTGCAAACCACTAAGTGTCGTCCTTGTGGTTAAGCGATCATTGAGGAGCTGAAGACCCTACGTACGTGATTGGACACGTAGGAGGATGGAAGACGTTCGACCGAAGGTCGTCAGGTGCCCGACCTCCAGTTACCGGGCGCCCGAAATTGTTGAAATTTTGTCCAAACTCTCTGGACGTTTTTGGCTTCTGTTGGGCGCCCGACCAAATGGTCATCGGGCGCCTAACCACCACGCGAATTCAAATTTTTTTATATTTAATTTTACGAACTTTTAAAGGTAGTTTAATCTTTTTATATGTTTTTTATTGCTTATTTAAGTGGGCTACACCCTAAACTCGAGATTAGTTGATTATTAATGAAAAAGCAAACCTCTTTGGTGGCCTCTCGCTTCTCTCTCTCTCATGATGCTTCTTCTCTTTCCTTGATCTTCTTCTTCCAACTTTTTCTTGTGCCCCTCCAAATTCTTCAAGGTAATTATCTTTCTTCTTTCTAGTTCTAGTTTTACTAATCCTTCTTCAATCAAACTTTGAGAGTCGATCTAAACTCTAAATCTTCAAATTCTCAAATTCCTAATCTGAGAACTTCGTGATTCTTCAGACTAGTGATCTTCATTGATCGATTGGGTATGGCAATGCAAGATTGGGAGGTCCTATCCCTCGTCGGATCTAACCCTAGCTATACTTGAAACTCAAACTTCGTGGTTGTGACGGTTGGCCCGATCCATTGCAAGCTCCTTGTGAATTTTCTTAATTTATGATGAGTGATTCTGAATTTTAGATTATTTACTTCTTTTATTTTCCGCTGTTTAATTATGTTCATGAGCATGCATCATAATTAGGGCATCTTACGTTAGGTTCCCACATGAAAAGTCCTATAGTTGAACGACTCCCAACTTGGCATAGTTTCCTAATAAGGATTTTCTCCCAGTTTTTAGTTATCTAGGTTGAGTTAAAGTCTCCCTTGGTATTTCTGTTACTCATGTTGTGGCTCACTTTTTGGGCATCAAATGATGTTGAAATGACAAATTGGTCCAGTTTTAAAGTCTATCAAGTTAGCTTTCCAATGAACCCAAGATCACGTATTACAATATTGTTTAAGCTGAAGTCAATTAGTTAGCTTTCCAATGAGTCCAAGGTCATGTTATTTCGATATTTTTTGAGTTATAGTCAATATTATGAGAGTTTGTATGGTTTTGACAAGATTACAAGATATGAGAGTTAAGAGTTAGCATAGGATTTTGTTAGCTTGAGGACTAAGCAATTAAATCTCTGTATATGCATGTAATCACAGAATTTTAATAATATAGTTTCTTGATTTTGATATCACAAAAGAAAGGATGAGTTTTCTCCCTAAATTTCTAGCGTGTGCTGAATTTGCTGTAAGTTTATGCTTAATCTTGCTGAGCCGCTTGTGGGTCTCTTGTTATAACGACCCGAGATTTTCGACTCTCGTGTATAACACGACGGCCGAATTCCCAAGTAAATCATGGACTAATTGATTTGTTAAATAATGAAATATAGCATTCAATCACAATGGCAGAAACAAATGTTCATCTTATTCTATCGAACTTACAACTTCATCATCATTGTTTAAATAAGGGAACCAAATATCCATACTAATCAATCAAAATATCAAACCATGTCTTCTTTGGAAGACTTATTACAAATTTCAAAATTGTAACCACTAATCATAAGAAATGTCTAATAAATGAAAATATCAACTAAATTCCTTCAACGTCTTCATCTGCCATGTGATCCTACGAACCATCGAACTCTTCCCCTTGAAAGTCGAGTTCGATACCTGGATCTTCACCTACATCATCTAAATTACGATTGGGATAGCGTTAAACGCTATCATAGTGGGGAATATTCCCTCCAAGACAATCAAGAATAATAATGTACAAAACTCAGAGTAACGCAATACAATAATATCTTTATTTAAAACAAAACAATCAAGTAAAATTTTTATTAATGCGATGCATGGAATGCATGCTCTGGCTTAGGCACCCTGACTAAACGAATGCAGGAAGCCCAAGTTGAGTCACCCCATACACACCCGTTAAACGAATGCGGGAAGCCCAAGGTTGAGACACCCCATACACATCTGTCAGTCACTAGTTACCAGAGTGAAATTAACCCAACTAATGGAAGCGGGAAACCCCTAATGCACTTCCACTAGATAGTGCATGGCAAGAAGTGGAACAAGTTTCCAAAACTTCATCTATGACACTTAGAGTGGCTAGCTCACCAAGTCGAGCCCTAGTGTATGCATGAGTTTGTTTCCCCTTTTATTACGTATTTTGCATACAACCATTTTTAGCAACTCACTGGACACTATGGGGAGTCGCAAGCGACCCAGCATAGGCCGATAGCTCGGGCTTAGTGTCCATAGCACTAACCCCGGCTCATGAGAATTTGTATACCATTAGTGTCCTACTCATTGTCCCATTTTATGATTTCATCATGTCCCAAGAGGCCAATGTTGTACATCATGGCCAAATTCATTAAGATACTCATGTAATGTAAATGGGTCCAATCAAACATCATATACATGTAAGGATCCATTGACAAACAATCACTTCATTCTCTTAGTTAAGTCAAGATATATTATTCTATCATGGACACCTCTCATGGGTTTCATCTACATCGAATAATTTTACCAACTTAGGCACAAAGAGTATACACTAATGAAATGTCCATATAATAATCTTATACACATTTCATATCACAATATGGAAACCAATGTTACTCGTAATACATAGACTAAGAAAACAAGGGCATAGATTTCACAAAGATAAATAACACAAATACACATGCTTCTTAGTCAAAAATCTAAACAAGGAATCACATCATTATGTAATGATATTCATTGCAAATCTTATGTTAAACTTCATGTTATATGGATTAGCAATTCAAAACAAAATAACTTCACATGCTACAGAAGAAACTTATGATAATCATAATATTATTAATGAAAGGCTTGAAGGAAAATCCTCACCTTAGGATGGACTTAGAAGAGGGTTGTAGAAGACCCTAGCCGCTGGAAAAATATGAGAAAGAACTCTCTCTCTCTCTCTCTCTCTCTCTCCTATTCGTTTCACACCGACCGTTCGTTCGCGTGTGGGCCCCATTCTGAAATCTACTGCGTCTGTTTTGTGGCCCATACTCATCATAAGATAACCTCCTTTCAACCCTAAGGTCTTGGCATCGATTCCTAACGAGGGGTGGCTAACATTAAAGTGATAGAAGAGAGGAGAGTTTTTTCTCATATTTTTCCAGCGGCTAGGGTCTTCTACAACCCTCTTTTAAGTCCATCTAAGGTGAGGATTTTCCTTCAAGCCTTTCATTAATACTATTATGATATCATAAGTTTCTTTTGTGGCATGTGAAGTTTTTTTTTTTGAATTGTTGATCCATAAAATATGAAGTTTAACGTAGGATTTGCAGTGAATATCATTACATAATGATGTGATTCCTTGTTTAGATTTTTGACTAAGAAGCATGTGTATTTGTGTTATTTATCTTTTTGAAATCTATGCCCTTGGTTTTTTAGTCTATGTATTACAAGTAATATTGGTTTCCATATTATGATATGAAATATGTGTATAAGATTATTATATGGACATTTCATTAGTGTATACTCTTTGTCCCTAAGTTGGTAAAATTATTCGATGTAGATGAAACCCGTGAGAGGTGTCCATGATAGAAGAATATATCTTGACTTAACTGAGAGAATGAGGTGATTGTTTGTCAATGGATCCTTACATGTACATGATGCTTGATTGGACCCATTTACATTACATGAGTATTTTAATGAATTTGGCCATGATGTACAACATTGGCCTCTTGGGACATGATGAAATCATAAAACGGGACAATGAGTGGACACTAATGGTATACAAATTCTCATGAGCCGGGGTTGGTGCCATGGACACTAAGCCCGAGCTGTCGGCCTATGTTGGGTCGCTTGCGACTTTCCATAGTGTCCAGTGAGTTGCTAAAAATGGTTGTATGTAAATACTTAATAAAAGGGGAAACAAACTCATGCATACACTAGGGCTCGACTTGGTGAGCCAACCCCTCTGAGTGTCATGGATGAAGTTTTGGGAACTTGTTCCACTTCTTGCCATGCACTATCTAGTGGAAGTGCATTGGGGGTTTCTTGCTTCCATTAGTTGGGTTAATTTCACTGACTAGTGACTGACGGATGTGTATGGGGTGTCTCAACCTTGGGCTTCCCGCATTTGTTTAATGGGTGTGTATGGGCTGACTCAACTTGGGCTTCCCGCATTCGTTTAGTTAGGGTGCCTTAGCTAGAGCATGCATTCCATGCATCGCATTAACAAAGATTTTTACTTGATTGTTTTGTTTTGAATAAAGATATTATTGTATTGCGTTACTCGGAGTTTTGTACATTATTATTCTTGATTGTCTTGGAGGGAATATTTCCACTATGATAGAGTTTAACGCTATCCCAATCACAATTTAGATGATGCAGGTGAAGATCCAGGTATCGAACTCGACTTTCAAGGGAAAGAGTTCGATGGTTCGTGCGATCACATGGCGGATGAAGACGTTGAAAGAATTTAGTTGATATTTTCATTTATTAGGCATTTCTTTTGATTAGTGGTTACACTTATGGAAATTGTAATAAATCTTCCAAAGAAGACATGGTTTGATATTTTGATTGATTAGTATGGATATTGGTTGGTTCTCTTATTTAAACATTGATGATGAAGTAGTAGAATAAGATGAACATTTGTTTTCGCCATTGTGATTGAATGTTATATTTCATTATTTAACAAATCAATTAGTCCATGATTTATTTGGGAATTCAGGCCGTTATGTTATACATGAGAGTCAAAAATCTCGGGTCGTTACACTTGTAGTTGGGGTTTTGGTCAGTCCAATATGGAGTCGCTCACTGGATTCTGAAGCCTATTTATCCTATTCTTACATTGATTTCAGTTGATGTATCCTCTACGCACTTGTTGCACCCACCTGTTTTGATAAACAGGATTGAATCATCCTTATTTCATTCAAATTGGAACAAAAGCCCTAATCATGGGAAAGGTCGGAAAGAAACTCCTTCAGATTATTCCTAAAAACTCTGCCTCCACCTCCTTATCTTAAATTCCCTCTTGAAGCTCCATTGTTCTACAACTAACTGGCAACAATTAGTTGGTCAATCCTCTCCTCCTGAAGTTTCACAGCATGACTCGTAAGGTTTTGGAATGATGAGGCCCAAACGGCTTATTTCATTTCCTAATACATTTGTCTCATGTTTTAATCTTTGCTCAATTACTTTCTCCCGAAGTTTTGGCTCGTAAGCAACGTATTCCATAACGGTACAGTCACTGCCATTATCGTTACAATATAGGCCATATCGACCATTACGGCCTTTAAAAAAAAAAAAGAAAAAAGAAAGAAAAAGAATACCTATTTTGGTCTCATGATGGACCATTGCAGGCCATTTTTTCCGTAACAACCATTACGACCCCCATAACTGTACATACATTGTTTAATCATTTTTTTTTTTAATACCTCTCTAAAAAAAAAAGTTTAATTCCATGATAATGCAGCTATGTATGTCTCCTTTATTCTTGTAAATAGGTACCACGGTACTTTTCCTCCATAAGTCTAATATTTTGTTTGTTCTTACAATCTTGTTGAACAACTTAGTCAACCAAAATATGCTAATCACCTTTAAAAAGAAAACAAAATAAGCTAATTATCTTTAAAAAGAAAATAAAATAAGCTAAATCTCTCCTTTGCCCTTCCAAACCCTATTGTTATACCATCTAGTCCTTAGGTCTTGAGTTCAACCTCACTTGCCTTTCTTAGTGTTACCTTCTTTTTTTCAAGCATTTGTATCTTCTTCTAAAATTTATTTTCTAGTCCCTTGCCAAGCCTTATAAGATGATTGTTTCTCGCTGATAGATTTTTGGACCTCATCATTCCACCACCAAGTTTCTTATAAGAACGGTTTTTTTCTCTACTCCTAAAACTTCTTTTGGCAACTTTCTTAATGCACCCAACCATCTCGTTCCACATGACATTCACATCTTTTCCAACATTAGGTCTGTTAATGGGTACCCAGACCAATGGGTACTAGATGTTCCCTGATTTAACAGGTCCGGGTCCCCAATATCTCTGCCCTGTTTAGAAAACGGGTCAAGCACGGGTCAGCAATCTTGGACCTGGCTACAAAGCCTGGTCAGGTCTGCTATCTTGGACCCGGTTAAAATTGGGTTGGGTTCAATTAGTAATATTATATGGATTAATTATTTTAGCAACAGAATGACTTTATTAAGCTATTTGCATGTAAGATAGGCCATTTACTCCATGAATGTGTCAAAGTGGCTCATGTATGTGTGATCTAATCCATCATTTAGGTGGGCCCAATGTTGTAAATGCCCTTATTTGACATGGACCTGGCTCAAAATCGAGGTCCAAAGACCTGATGGTACCCGAACCCAATTGGATCTGGATCTAGGTCCTTCACAACGAGACTCGGACATGATCAACACGGGTCCAGGGACTCTAGGACTCGACTAGTTGACAACCATACTGAACATTCCAATTTCTTCTTCTTCTTCTTCTTCTTCTTTTGATCAATTTATTCAGAATAACATCATGCTCTCCTGTTAAATTCCACCACCTTATTCTTGGACACATAGTAATTTCAGCCTCTTTCATCTCAAGATGTAAACATCCATGAGCATGAGCCTATGATGCATGTTCAAATTCTCTCCTAATATGACCTTGCAGTCTTTACATATTGATTGTTTTGTCTTCCAAAGTGGAAAGAATGTGCATGTGTGTGTGGTCATACTCGCTTAGTATAACCTTGTGTGCATGCTCATGTGTGTCCGCACGCATGACAAAAGGGTCAAATAGACTTAGGCTAGGAAGTGGAAACTAGTAAACAGTGAGTGATACCTGGATATGCTTAATTTTCACCTATCCTCCTTTTATTGCTGGTGGATGCATTAGAAGAAGAAGATTAAGAACTTGTCTAATAGCCAATGTTTGTTAACTATACAAAACCACTTGTTGCATCTTCTACTCTTTAAGTCTTTAATACCACAACTCATCCTCTACTTTTGTGTACTGACAGCTTTTAATTGACCGGGTGCCGACGTTGGACTGGAAGCGAACATTTCTATTCACTTTCTTGGGATTTGTGTTGGTTGGTCCCACATTGCATTTTTGGTAATGATTCGAAATCTATGCAATTGTTATATGTGAAAGTTGGAGATTAATTCCAGTGATGGCTATACTGGTAGGGAAGTTCTCTAGTGCACATTGTAGGTTACAGTACACCAAGGTGCTCTCCAAGCAAGTGGGCAGTCCATATCATCATTCAGGACTGCTTATATTGTCCACCTACTCTTCATGGACTACCATGCAGAAAACCATGTTGATGGATGATCCTAACAATTTAAGTTTGCCATTTTCTTTATCTCGCTGTTTCTTCTTCATGCCATAGATGGGATAGCATCAATTGATTGAAGAGGTTATTTGGAGCCATAAGCAATCAAAGGTGGGTCCTGCCAAATGGATGAATCATATTGATGGCTGGACCTATTTTTCATGCTACTATCAAATGGTTAGGGAGATCCAATCAGCTTGGTCTTTTAAGGCGACCTATGGAGAGGTTGGACTGCATGGACGGTCCAGATTGACGATATCGGCTGCCCATGTGCTCCAATCACAATGTAGTGCGCCAGAATGCACAAATCAACTCTAGCGTTTATTTCTGTCTGGAGAATGATGATGCAAGCCAAATATTAATGTAATATTTTCTCACTTAGAAGAGTATTATGTTATTAAATGCAAAATATGTTTAGAATAATAAAATTTGATTGAACTCTGATTATTTAAATTAGTATTTTTTTGTAATTAGTCCATGTAATTTGGGCTCAGAAATACTATTCTGAGCCCAAATTACTAAATATTTGGTTCAGAAAAGTAATTACTTCTCCAAAAAAAGTAATTTGAGCTCAGACATTTAGGAACTGTTCGGAGCATTAGGATTTTAATGTTTGGTTCAGAAAAGTAATTACTTCTCCAAAAAAAGTAATTTGAGCTCAGACATTTAGGAACTGTTCGGAGCATTAGGATTTTAATGTCTGGTTCAGAAAAGTAATTACTTCTCCAAAACAAAGTAATTTGAGCTCAGACATTTAGGAACCGTTTGGAGCATAGGAAAATCATACCTTTTTGGAATTTTTTCTACTAAAGGTTTTCTAGGCAAAAGGATGTTTGGGTTCTCCAAAACACCCAGAGTGACTTAGAAACAGGTTAAAAGACCCCACCTTTTTCAATTGATTTTCTTTCCTCTCTCGCTCAAAAAAATAAAATAAAAAATAAAATAATAATAATAAAAAAAGTAAGGAAAAGAAAAAGAAATGCTGTGGTTGTTCATTTCCAATTTGATCAGCACTGCTTGCCTGCAAACAGGCACTTTCCTGCACTTCCAATCCATTTGGTATTACAAAATTTCAACCAGTTGTTGGTTATATCGTCTCCTTTTTTCCCTCTTCCTTGCCTCACCGAGTTGGAGGAATACTTGACATGCATAGTGTCTTGATGTGCCCGTTTTGCCATTGGGCCCATGGTTTGTCTATCTATTCTAGGCTGTTGACATAATGAGCCCTGCAGCAAATGGTAGACACCCACCCCAAAAAATTCCAAATCAAAAGATCCTAGGTGTTCAATCTTGATCCTTTTCTTCAAAATGTTGGTTCCTTTTTTTTTTGAAATTTTATTACCATCTATTATCAAACGGTTAGGATCTTCCAATCTTGGAGACCTTCCGGGCACAATCTGTTCATGGTGAGTCCCGTAAGATTAACATTCTGGATCTGCAAAGCCCCACTTTCTTGTACTGGCACATCAGGACATTTAATGTCCAATGCATCAGGACCTGGTAATTCCTCTCATGATAGAGATCTGATTCCATGATAAGCCCATAATCCGGAGCTTCTGAAATTGGGTTAATAAAAAACTTTATTTCGTGGGATTTTTAGGTATTTTTACTTGAGCAATGTGGTGACCATGCCAGGAGGAGCTGGTGCATTCTTGCGCCTTTTGCTTGATCAGGTAAGCCTTTCTCTTTGTCAGTCAAATTACATATTTACCCCTTGGTTTACGGGTTCAATTCTACCTAAAAACTGTTGGGATATTTTGAACATGGCCTCGGCTTCTGTGCAGTTCCTTTTCTCTCCTATCTTCATTGGAGTCTTCTTATCTTGCCTCCTGACTTTAGAGGGAAGACCATCCCAAATAATGCCAAAGCTCCGACAGGTGAAGCTTCTGTCCATTTATTTTTATTTTTATTCTCTTCTATCTTCTTAAGAAAATTACACGTACAACTACTGTATTTCTTATAGAGAAATCCTCCAATGCTCTCAGAGCACTACAAGTTATAGTGCTCTTAGATGCATTGGTTGACTTGGATAGTCCAATCAATCGATCTGAACTGTCTATTAAGTCCAGAACCCAATAAAAGGACTGCTAGAAAAAAATCACACCAATCAGATGATTTAATCCATCCTTGATTGGACCTTTTTTTACTTTATAAGCCATCCCTTTTACAAGCCATGAATGGAATAGTTATGAGTGCCAAATGGAAGTGAATCTTTGTAGTCATAAGCAATCCATAATGGGCCCTAACAAATGGATGGATCAAATTGTTGATTGGACCTATTTTTTGTGTAAACAATCTTGACCATCCAAATTAAACACCATTGGTCAAATGGTTAATATTTGTGAGATTGATATTACGTTTGCATGGTAGCCTATGAAATGTGCCTTGCACCTATTTGAGCAGTCTAGATCATGGGTTGGACTGTCTTAGTGTCCCAATGCAACTAGGACCGCTGGGGCATTTCTCTTTCTAATATTATTGAAAAATGTGATTGTATCCCATCCGTTCACCAGGTAGGTCCGCCCCACCACGTATATGGCCTGAAATCAGGCTCAATCACAGATTGCATTATGTACGAGAAAAATGTTTGGTCAAAATGCATTGATTGATGGTCCACATTTGACATACATGTGGCCCACCTCATGACTGGACTGCTTGATTTTCAGGCCATGACAGATACATGATGAGTCCATTTGACGAGCAACCCGGTTATTGGACGTGCCACATGTAGGGTGAGAGCCTACTTCCTCGAGGTTGCCATTGCAGGGCTCTGTCTTATTTGTTTCCATTTTGTTTTATCTTAATTATTCACAGGAGTGGTTTTCCTCTGTGTTGGCGAATTGGCAATTATGGATCCCATTCCAGTTTCTAAATTTCCGGTTTGTTCCGCAGCAATTTCAGGTTTATCTCTATCCATTTGGTTTTCTTGACTTTCCTGTTTTTGAAATATGCAAAGAATCCAGTTACAACTTTCACGAACAACTGTTAGTATGATATGGGCTCATGTCAAATATAAATCATGCATTCTATACTGCACGCTTATTCTTACATATACAAACATGCATTCATGGGCACAGAAATAGACAGGCATGCATCAAGGGTCATACATTCCAATCTTCGAGTGCTGGCTAGCTTTTGCAACATTCAATGTAAGCTATCACACTTGGAAACCATATTATGTTGTCTATAGGGATGCAACTTTGGTGGGTCGGGTCGGGTCGGTTCGGGTTGAGGGTCAACCCGAGCCCAACCTGGTCTCAAGAGGGCCCAATCCACAACCAAGTTCGACCCAATTCCAACCCAATTCCAACCCGAACCCTACCCGTAGTCCTCTACACATGACTCAACCCGACCCAAATACGTGTGATTATTCCCAACCTGACGTGAATGTGCTCAGCCATAACCCAACCCTAGGACCTTGACAACCTGACCCGACTTGCCCTGAACTCGGGTTGGGTCGATTGGACCCAAGATGTAGCCTTAATTGTATGCATATGCACATTGTATATGTAAATACATTACTTTGTACTGAGAGACAGTCTTACATCTATGTGTGGAAGTGTAAAAGCTTCAGAGAAATTGCATGAAAAGGGGAAAAGGACAGTTTGCTCTTATTAGGCTTTTTAATGTTTGGTACCAGTGCCAGGCATGCCGTCTTCAAGTGTCCAAATAAATTGTATAGGGCCACGAGTCTTGCAAACCATGTCTAGTTTAGATGAGCATGCTTTATGCACATGCATTCTACTGATATAATGACTTGCATGGATAGACATGTGTATCCCACCTGATGACTGGACTACCTAGAAGCTTGTCAATGGCCCAGCCCAGCCCACTAGCCAATTATTCAAGCCTGATGGTTTGTTAAGTCAGATTGGACTCTTCCCTCTTAGCAGACACGGGTCTGGGCTTTGCAACATTAGTTAATGGGCCTGAAAATCCAGGCCTGGGCATGGTTTTAGGACTTGGATGAGTTTGATGCATCTCATCCGCGTCGATTTGGACTTGGTTGGGTGACTTGGGCCAATTCAGCCTCGACTTGGGCGAATCATGACTCAGCTCAGGGCTAAATGAGTCAGATTGAGTGCGGAGTCTTTTAACTATGGGATTGGGCCTTCTATACACAACCTGTAATTGGCCCAATGCGGGCCATGCCTGAAACTATCACGAGCTAGAGCATTTCCGGTTGCAGGCCAAACATCAGATAGAACCATCATTCTTGCAGGCAATATACAATTGGTTCCCATGCTTTTAAATATCCTCCAGTACGGCTCAATATTATCTGATTCATATTGGTTGCAGTCCGCAATTAAACAAGTCACAGATGCCCCCAGTGTTAGATATTTCCTATTGAAGTATCAGGCGTCCCGCTATGTTTTGCGACATCCAATATGAAAGTAATGAATTTATTGTACACCTGCAGACACATGCCAATTGAACTTCAGGTTATATCAAATGTGAAAAGGGGGTTCTTCCAAGGGTGTTACTCGTGATATTTTTTTCTTGGATTTTTCTAATGTCAGGTGTATGGTTAAAGAGCGCATCATCATCATCTAAGCCTTATCCCAACTACATGGGGCCAGCTACAAGAATCCTATTCCGCCATTCCACTCTCACAATGACCATGTCCTCAACAGGGAGCTTCCCATGAGCTTGCAATGTCAGTTTGTCAGGATTCATGCTAAAAGTAGTGTTGGAAGTTTGATGTCAGCTGCCAACCCAACACAACCCTCCTCCATCCAGGCTTTGGACCAGCCGTGGGAGTGCAGAACTCCCACTGGCTAAAGGGTGCATTCAAATTGAAATTCACGAGAATTTTCTCGAGTCATAGTTTGGTCCAATGGTACCATCTAAGCAAACCTAGTTTTTGTTGCAGGAAGAGTCCAGCAAAACCAAAATAATGGAAGAACAGATCGTATCGGTTTTCCCGTTGTTTCTGTTTTCGCAGGGATCTTCCTATTAAAAGGATGACAGGTGTTCTACCATGGAGCATCCAAACGCACCCTGAGTTTTGAAGCATCCAATACAAACAGTCGTTTGCATACTTGCATTTACACATGTATGCATTCATCTAAATACGCAAACATTCATGCTTGAATCGGTACATTTTATCGAAGCATCAGTGGCGAGCACCTCACATAGAACTAAAAATGTGAATTCTTCAATGGCTTTTCTCCTGTTTCATACGGGTATGGGAAGTTCTCATTTTTCAAGTATCCTGCTAGGTTTTACTGTCATACATGAAATATTGATGCTTTGCAACCCATATGGATATTATATGCATGTGTCCAAACATGTGTATGCTCATATATGTATGCAAGCACACCAAAGTGTCAGAATGTCAAGCGAAATTAAATGCAACCATGAATAGTACCCTCATTGGATGAGCCTGTACAAGTGGTTCCCATGGTTCATTGTTCGAAAATCTTGATGCAATGGATCCCATCATGGATGGGGGGTTGCCAAAATTCCTCCAGATTGGTAGATCCTTGCCATCCAATCTGTGCATTTTCCTGAATTGTTGTTGTATCTTTTTTTCCCCTTTTGTCAACCATCTGTGTGGGTCACTGATCAAAGTGTCAGGTTCTTCATATCCAGAAGATTTCCTGGCATCTCATTCGGAGTGGAGTCCATCACATTAATGGCTTTGGATCACCAAACCATAGCCCCGATATGCACGGACAGGCATGTAGTGACTCGATTCACGTCCTATCTTGGGCCCATTCCCCCCTTAAATGTGGATGTTGGTGTATGTCTTCTTAACCAAGTATTTACATGGCAACAACCAAAAGGCTAGAGTTATTTGATTGATGAGATTTCTTAGGCATGGGCCATGGATGACGAGAGACAGTGTCAATGGTATGGAACCTGAAACCATGGGTCCCACATGTATAAAACTCCATGCATAATAGGAAGTTCCATGTTGGTCACTAACAAAGAAGTCGGACTCTCCATTTTTATATATTTCTTCCCCAATCATTTTCAAACCATTAACTACTATAGTTCTTGTTGGTGGCAGGTTCTTGCGGCGAACGTGGTTGCTCTAGCGTGGAATGTAATTTTGTCTTTCAAAGCTCACAAAGAAGTTACTTCCAAATAGGTGCATGCTCTCTCCTTTCCTCCGTACTATTGGTTTATACATAGTTGAATAAATTGGTGGATCTCTATTGTGCATAACACAAGTAGCCAGGGGCAATGTGATAAACATCACCGAGATTTTGAAAATCGCACAATTATATCATGAGAAATACGCTAAATAATGTTATTGC
This sequence comes from Liriodendron chinense, assembly GCA_003013855.2. Lineage (NCBI taxonomy): Eukaryota > Viridiplantae > Streptophyta > Magnoliopsida > Magnoliales > Magnoliaceae > Liriodendron > Liriodendron chinense. The sequence continues at coordinate 1,855,397 of ML058557.1, read as the reverse complement.
AAGATTTTGAAAATCTTGGCAGATCTCAAAATATCGCGTTTTATTGTGATATTAACTTGAAAAATAGTAAAAAATCTTAAAGGATATTGTTATATAAATATTATAAATTGGCAATGCAGATCATGAGGATTAGCATGGAGGGGAGAATGTTTTCATATAACAAGGTTACCATATTCTTCATATTTTCTCCTGCCATTGTGTCATTTGTATCTGTAGGGCATCCGAACCATGCAAAAGATCAGCTCCATCATGAAGATCACCTGGCATGAAGATCTGGCTGATCTAGTCATCAGGTGGGTCACGCCATCAAAATTAATGGACAGACGATGATCTGACTGAACATGCAGTTGTGGTCCACCTGACATGATTGGATTAGCCTAATTTTTGCACTAGGTGATCTTCATGCTTGTTCCAACCTTTTGCACCGGTTGGATGTCCTAAAATATGGCATGCCACAAGGAGAAAGGTGCAGTTAAGTGTACGGTAAACGGGGTATATGATCATTCCTCAGGAATAAAACTATAGACTATAGTAATTAATTGCATTCTAAAATTAATTTTGTATTTTTTATGGGCAAGAACTAATTTCATGTTGACGAATGATCTGGTGCAAGTCATGTCAACTATATCAGTAAAAATCGATCATACAACCTACCGATTGCACCTTGGATTTCCTATTGTTCCAATGATCTCTTTGATTGAAAATTCTTACCACATGATTGGTGGCCCACAAAATCTACAATAACAAGAAAAGGTCCAAAAAATTGCGCCAGACATCAGTGGATGGTTGGGATCACGTTGTCATTGTTATCTTAACTGAGATTTTTGAGCCTTGCATGCACCTTTACTCGTGGCACACTTGCCAACCTGGAAAGTACGTGGGACATCTGACTGGATCCATGAGGTGGCCCCCACTTCGAAGATGAATATGAAAAAAAAAAAAAAAAAAACTCCAGATGAATCACTCATCAGGTGTGCCTTCTCTGCAAGTGAACCTGCCAGATCAGTTAATATGGTCCTTCAATGTATGGGCCATGTCAGCATGGTGTTGAACGTGGAGATGGCTGTTTATGGGGGCTAGCAATCCTCGAATTCCAACCTGCTAAGATACGACATACCACCCAATGATCTGATGCATGCATGCTCATACTTCAAATTACGGCATGTTTGCTTGCACCAAATTTCATGAAATATCATGAAACATTGCACCAAATTAGACCAATTGATCGTGAACTATCATGAAATTTCATCATATTTGCTGCAACCAAACACACCCATACAAAAAATTAGAAATAAGATCATTTTACTCATGTTTAAGATTCTGATTTTCAATATCTAGAACAGGACTTGGGAGACGGAAATTACAGGGCTTTGAAGAGCTCCGGCAACTGACAACAGGTACTTAAGAGTCGGATTATTTTTCTTTTCTTCTCTCATTTTTTTTCTTTGGAACAACTATGAAAATTTTGTTTTGTTTTTGTTTTTTTAAATTAATCGAGCAGAATTTTTTTTCCTTGCACATTTAAAGTGGCAGAGAAGGTTCTTTGTATCAGTTTATGATATCTATTTATCTGTTTGGGAAGCCGGAAAATCTTGTTTGCGTGCAATATAAGTGGGCCACCTATGTTTATTATTATTATTATTATTATTATTTTTTAATTGGGTTTTGTTTGGAGAGTATGGAAACTCCATTTGTCATTGTACGGAGGGAAGCCCCTGTGGGGCCTACTGTCATGTATGTGTGTAAACTGTGGGGCCCACTGTCATGTATGTGCTTTATCTACCCTGTTCATCCGTTTTACCAGATCATTTTATGTTTGTGAGATCAAAATTGAAGCATATCCAAAGCTTAAGTGGACCACACCATAGGAAACAGTGTGAATTGAACGCTTACTGTTGAAAACTTATTAGGGGCCAGAGAAATTTTAAATCAAGCTGAGAATTGTGTTTTCCCTTCATCAATGTCTGTACGACCTTATGAACAGGTTGGATGACAAATAAACATCACTGTGGGCCCTAGGAAGGTTTCAACTGTGGACCGTCATTATCCTCACTGTTTCCTGTGGTGTGGGCCACTTGAGATTTGGATATCGGTTCAATTTTGATCTCACACCATAAAATGATCTGGGAAAACGGATGGATGGCGTGGATGAGACACATCTCGGTGGACCCCCACAGTTTACTCAGTACGCTACCCAATCCGTTTCCTGATACCTACAGGTAGCTGCAACTTGTGGTACCGTACCATCTTCTCTATTCGAATGCCATTTCTGCAGGACATCAGTACCATCAAAATGGTGGGACCCGGCATGAAATTACCCGCTCGTCAAGTGGACAGCATTGTTGGAATCAATGAACAACAGATGGTCTTAACTCAATGTATAGGTGTGGCTCACCTAGTGTGTTGATCAGCCTGATTTTCGAAAAATAGTAATCGTCATGGTGGGGCCTACTGATTTAATGGTACTGATTTCCTGCACAATTGGCATGTTGATGGGAAAGATTGTACAGTAGCACAAGTTGTGGAACCGTTGCAATTGGTGATTTGCTTTTACCTCTGGCAGTAATCCAGACCATTGGTTGGTTTTCTCTCACCATGGATTTAACATGCCCCAAAAATCTTCTCTATGCGAAAATCCCAAGCTTCTGATTTCTGGGCCACGAATGGATGGTTAAGAAGAGAAATACAGCAATGGTCCTGACATCAGTGGTTACCATCATCCATTGAAGGAGACTTTTGGAGCACTGCCCATATATGGTTGGAATGTATGAAAACAATGGTCTAGATTTCTGAACACTGGGCCCCACCACAGGTTTTTGTCTGCTTTGCCTAGACCCATTACATTGGCCAAATGGGCCTCAGGCTGCTATAAGTTTTTGTGCTTAAGTTGCATTGGATCATGTAAACATTCTAATCGATTGATCCAGACTGCCCGTTAGATCCGCAAGTTTTCTGGGCTCCCATGCAAATTTCACACCAATCTGATGATCTCAACCATCCGATCAATGGCCTTTAATATGGACGGTCAAGATTGTTTGCAGAAAAATAGGTCAAATAACCAATTTGATCCATCTATTTGTTAGGGCCCATCATGGATTGCTTTTGATTCAGCAGAATTATTTTTGCTAGGCAATTGTAACCATCACATACATGGCTTTGGAAAGGAATGGCTATAGGAAATAGGGCCAAATCAAGGATGGATTAGATCATATGGCCAGTGTTTTTTTCATGGTCGTCCGTGAAATGTCTTCTGAACTTAATAGACGGTTCAGATCAATTGATTAAGCTGTCCAAGTGAACCAGTGCTCCTAGGAGCACTATAACTGAGAGCACTGGAGCATCTCTT